>LBNU01027137.1:50389-105125 GCA_014162995.1 Artemisia annua | reverse complement strand
CAGAACTAAATTCGCGACCTTAACCCCTTACCAAGCACTCCCTAAATACTTTTATTTTATAACCTTATAGTTTAACATATTTACAAAATCTACCCTAGACTTATAATACTTATATTATTTATATTTATAACTATCTAAACTTGACACAATTAGTCCCTATACTTCTATATTTTAGGAAAATGAAAGAAATGACCCTTGGACTTATAAGTTTTCAATATTTACCACATAGACCCTTAACTTTATAACTTTTGCAAAACTAGTTCTTATTAGTTTATAACTATTTAACTTTTTATCCTAAGGTTATAGAACTTTGCAAAAAGGGTCCTTATACTTATAACTTCTAAGAAATGTCAAAAATAGTCCCTAGACTTAATATTTTTAGAAAATTACCATATATACCCCTATGCATGGAAAACTTTGCAAAACTAGTCCTAATTCCATGCAATTCATATTTTTATGAAACAAAAAGGTTTCCTAGCTTATGGTTAACTAATATTAGCTTATCTAAGTTATCTAAACTAGCTTATAGCTTAATATAAGGGATTATAGCATATAATTAGGGTTTAGTTCATAATTAGGGTTTTAAAAAGATAACTAGTAAGTTTTAGTGATCAAGGCTTAGGCAAGGGTTCTAACGGGATCTAAGGAAACCTAATACTATCCTAGGACTGTAATAAAACTATAGGAATCAAGTAAGAAAGCTTACGTGACTAAGGAGGGTTTAACGTAGGGTTTTAGGGTTTTCTTGGCAAAAATGAGCTCGACAAGGCCTCAAGACCTATACCTCTCGACTTCTAAGTTTCCTAGGACTCTTGTACTACTACCAAGACCAGAAGATTGAAGGTAAAGAGAAATGAAGGTGTGAGTTTGAAAGGAGGGAGTAGCGAGGGTATTTATAGGGTCGTTTGGCCTTGGTGAGCAAGTAACGGGAGTAGGAGGTGTCGAGGGGGAGGGAAGTGACTAAGCTAAGCTAGGTGGTGACAAATGAAAGCTACTATGGTGACATCGTGGTCTATAGGCGGTGTAGGGGTGGTTTGTGGTGGAAATGAAGTCGCGGCACAAGGAGGTGATAAGGAGGTGATGCACCTCCTTGTGTGGCTGCTTGTAAGGTGCTAGGGTGTGTGCTAAGCATGACTAAGGTGCTAGGCTAGGTGCTTGAGGTGTTTGAGGTACTTAGGGTACTTAGTTTTAGGATTAGGGTTAAGTTATGTTTAGTTATAACCTAATTTGCTTAGTGAGAGATTAAGGTTTAGCTTAAGGTTTAGTGCCTAGGTTAGGTTCCTATGAGTGTTTAGTGACTAATCCTAAGTCCTAAGAAGCTTATACTAAGTGGTGGTAGCTTATGGGAAAGATTTGGGAAGGTTTAACCTAGTTTCCGGGAAGTTATAACCTATTTATGGTTTTGTGCATAAGGGACTTGTACCTAAGCTCTAAAGGGTTGTACTAGATTCTAAGGGTACTAGGATATCCAATTGTACCTAAGGGAACTCATACATAAGCCTCGAACACTTTCAAACTAGTTTAGATAAGCAATTAGGGTTTAGTAGACACATAGGCCTGATTAGAGCTTAATTAGGGTTCATTAGGGTTTTGTGATGAGTTTAGTGTGTTAGATTGATAGATTACTTATTGTGGTGTTGTTGTTATCTTATTCTTGACATACTATGTAATACCCCCTAATTTGTGATGTAGCAGCGGAATAGTAATTAGGGTGTTACGTAGAGGATCGAAGTCATAATGATAGAAAACGGCTTGAAAAAGACGTTTTAAAAACATAGTTGCATTATTATAGATTCAGTTGCAAAAGTTCATATCAGAGTAATAAAATACTTGGAAGTACTGATGTTTTAAACTTAGTTAAACATCTTTATTTTACACCATTATTTAGAAAAGTAGATAGTTTGCCATTTTGCCCGCTCCATGCTTGATGCTCCTGCTAGTTTCCTGAGATAACATGCTTAAAGTCAACAAAATTGTTGAGTGAAATCATAGAGTTTGAAATTTAGTAATCAGTTCGATACACAAGTAAGATTGTATAGGGAATACAATCAGTTGAAAAATTGATATTGCAGTATATATATTGCTCTAAGTCTCATGACACGTTAACAAATACCGTAAAACGGCGGGTGATCATCAAGTCAATGATGATAATTTTGCCCTCGTGTAATAGGTGATTTGCCAATTCCTATTTTGACTCAAATATAATGTATCGCGACTAATACGACTAACCAAAAGGCATTCCGTCCAGTATTAGTGGGATAGGCTGTCAAACCTAAATAGATCTATTCATTATATTCGCGTTCACATACAAGTGATTAATGGCTCATGAATAAGGGTCTTGTGGCAATAGCTAACTTAGGCATATATCAAATCAGGTAGCATACAGAAAATTACTTGTGATCTGTTTATAGCATGTATCCCTGATGAGTGTGTAAATACTCATCATTTTTGTCTTATCTAAACTGCTAAAACATTCAAAAACACTCAGAAATGCATCAAAATATTGAAAATATCCCAGGATTGTGTTTTTATGTTTTAGATGCAAAATGATTAAAACAAATGAAAAACGAACAAAGTTTGCATAATTAGCAGTTTCAGTCCCTCAACTTTCAAAACTTGTCAAAATTAGTCCCTAGGCATTTATTTTGTAAGAAAAGTCACCAAAGGTCCTTTTGAAATCACAAGTTATCATAATTAGTCCTTTGGTGGAAAACTTCATAAATTTACAATTTTGGTCCCTCTACTTTCAAAATTGGCAGAAATGGCCCCTGAGCAATAATTTTGGATGAAAAAGTCAAAAATGGTCCTTGGGGTTCACAAAGTATCAAGTTTAGTCCCTGGGAGAAAGTTTTGAAGAAATTACACATTTGGTCCCTGAAGTTTCAACTTTGGCAGTTTTAGTCCCTGGATATTCAAATATGAGGAAAAGTCAACTGTGATCCTTGTACTATNCCTAACGAACACTATTCTTTGAGTTGAACGATCAATCCCCCGTACTTACCACTTCACTATACTACATCGGTCAGGTACACTGCCTGGTGGGGTTGTAAGCCTCTTGAGATCCCTCGAGAGGTAAAACCTATTGTAAGGTTGCAAAACCACGCATCAAGTTTTTGGCGCAATTGCCGGGGAGTAGTTATTGCTTAGGTTGAAATTTATTTTTATTAGGTTTAATAATTTTGGATGAAAAAGTCAAAAATGGTCCTTGGGGTTCACAAAGTATCAAGTTTAGTCCCTGGGAGAAAGTTTTGAAGAAATTACACATTTGGTCCCTGAAGTTTCAACTTTGGCAGTTTTAGTCCCTGGATATTCAAATATGAGGAAAAGTCAACTGTGATCCTTGTACTATTCAACTTTGGCAAGATTCACCCTTGGACTACTTTGGGAAAAGTTACACTTCCAGCCCCTCAAAATCCAGAAAATACAAATTTGGTCCTTGTTGTTTTCACCACTAATACCAAACGGACCACTTATGCAATTTCTAAAAACCCAAAACAAACAACCCACCCAATAAAAAAACCCAACCATCTAAACCCTTTACCCCTTGGCCCATTCCATCACCAGCCCACCAAGCCCACTCCCCCTTTGTATAACACCCAGGTCAACAAACCAGTCAAACCCACCTTTCCTTCCCTCCCACACACTGAACCAAAACCAGTGGTTTTGCCACCCTGGTTTTCTCCCCCACTTGCCTACAAATTCCATCACATCCCACCACCTCTACCAAATTGCAACCTACCATCACTTCCATAATAAATGCAAAACCCCCTGCCACAAGCTAACTGCCAAATTGGCTATAACCCATTTCCCGCCAAAATGCCAATCAATGGCTCAGATGAATTTGAGTGATCCAAAGGCTGAGAAAAGTGATGGGATTTGCTCAGAGGACCCCACTAAACCCTAAAAGTCCAATATAAGGAAGAAAGAAGACACAGAGAAGCAAGTAGTAGTTGTAGTTTAGTTTAGTTAAACATTTTAGTGTAATTCTCATTTTCAGTTGTTCCTTTTAGTTCAAGAAGCTTTTATGCAGTAATTCTGATGTAATTTGAACCATATTTCACCTTAATTTCAAGTGTTCTTTTGTGAATTCAGTTGTAGCAGTTTTTGAGTGAAATTGACACCTTCACTTAGATATTGTTAAAATGTTGTTTTATTGTTCCAGTTAGCTCAATTCAGGTTCCTAATAAGCTTTTATAAGCTTACAAAGCTTTTATACCAGTTTTAGTTCAAATATCAAAAATAATCAAAAATCAAATTAAATAGTAAAGAAATTAAAAAAAATCAAAAATTGTGAAGAAAGAAGCATGGAGCAGGGTAGATATTGGATGGACTTGGTTTTAGAATTTCATGGGAAGTGTTAGGATGATAGGGAATGATCTTGGTACCTTGTTCTGAGCAGGATGGCATTTTGTAAGCATTTTCTCATACTTTGCTTTTTACTAGAGATGTTCTTAAATCTGTTTCAGTTCTGTCATTTCATGCTTAATTAAGGTAGTTATGTTGATTTATGTTAGTTAATCACTTGCTTGATCACTGGAATTCATGTTGCTCAGTTTTCAAACCTAACTGCCAAATATTGCTTAGTTGTGATTCTTAGGTATAAGTTGTTAGTGATTGTGGTTTTATGCTCAAATAAGTTTCTTACATCTGCATAATAGCTTATTTGTTGATTTGATGGCTCAAGTTTTTCATATGCACTGACAATCACATTTTCAGTTGAGTTAAGGGGTGTTTGGTTTAAGAGTGGTAATTATGTTCTAGCAGCTTTCAGTGGTTCTCTTTGGTTTAGACATGTTTCTTTAGGTCACTTTAGCTTACTCAAAGCTTGATAACCTCAGGTCATTCAACCAAAAGTCAAAATCTTGGTCTAATGGTTCTAATTTGTTAACTGTTAGTACTTATGGATTCATGAACACTCATTTTGTTGCATAAATGTATTCCATAGCTTAATCTAGGTGCATTATAACTTAAAACATCAATACAAGTCATTAGGATCAGACCAAAGTTCACCAAAGTCAAAAATTTCATGTTTCTCAAAAAGTCAAAATTGTCGCAAAAAAATTTTTGAATAAACTAGTTGATTTTCTCTAGGACTTAATATTAGCTTTTGGGACTTGTGCTCTTTGGACATTAATATTTTGTTGCTCATCTTCATTAGGATATTTTTATTTATTTTTTTTTAGCTTATCTAAACTGCATATTTTTAGCTTTCTTTTAGCCCATTTTCTGAAAAACTCCCCTGTGCACAGCTTTACACCCAACTTCACAAGCTTCCATAGAGCTTATCAGTGGGCCTCATAGCCTCCCCCTTGGCTTTTTGAACTCAAAAGCTGGCCACCTTTCTAGTTCTACTAAGCTTTTGAGCTTAAACACCCTTGTGGGCCCACTAGACAGCTGCAAAAGTTGTCCCATTTTCTGTGTGAAATCAAGGAATCCAAGTGCTTATTTTGGCTTATTGGCTTATTCAGTGGTACCATTTTGTTGTTTTGGCTTCATATCAGTCCATCTCACTTGTGTGTACCATAATCCACCTCTGTGGGCTTCACAGAGGCTCATTTCCATCAAAAGTCAAACAAAAGTCAATTGTTAAGCATTTATGTGTCCACTTTGCTTATTTTTAAGCTAGATAAAAGTTGTCTTCACAAAAGTTTCTTATTTTTAGTAGTTAAATAGATTTCCAAAAGAAAAACCAGAAAAATCCAAAATAAATTTAAGTAATAACTTCTATTTAATATTATTTATCTTTTTAATTTTCCTTTTTAGCTTTTATTAAGCAATTTTCATTTTTATATTTTTAATAATTTCCTGAAATCTTTTAGTATTTTTAATAATTTTCTTAGATTTTTATATTTTCACTTAGTATCTATAATAATTAATATTAGTTAAATTAGTTTTAATTAAAAAACCAAAAATAAAATCACCTACTGTTTAATTTTAATCACTAGTACTTTTTTATAATTTTTCTAGGTTATATAAATCATTTAGTATTTTTAAAAAATATTTTCATAATTATTACTGTTCATTTACTATTTATCTTAATTAAATTAGTTTAAATAGTTTTAAATTAGTAATTAAGTAAATAATTAATAAAATAGTGTAATAATAGTTTTTATAAACTTTTTATACTTTTTTAAGGTTCCTGTATTAGTTAATTAGTTTTATAAAATATTTTATAATTATCTAAGTCATTTTTAGTATTATTAGTAAGTTAAATTAGTTTAACTAGTAATTAATTAATATTAAATTCAGAAAAAGACAAAAATATTTATTTTCAATTTTTACATTTCTTTTAAGTTATTTAAAGGTTTAGAAATTAATTTTGCAATTTTCTAGTTTAAATTTTTAATCTTGGTCATTTTTAGTTTAACTTTAATTAGTTTTTATTAACTTTTTAAATAGTTTTATTAAATAATTAGTATTTAAATAATAAAATAATAAAAAAAATTCTTTTTAATTTAATTTTCTTTTTATTTTTAAGTTTGTAAAAGTTTCATTTTCACCCCCTGTAGTTTGTTTTTTTCATATTTCCACTTTTCCAGCACGCATTTACGTATTTTAGGATTATTTGTAATTCTGTATTTGTTAATACTATTCCATTATCATTTCTAGCAATCAGTAGTGTAAAAATCAATCAAAATCTTTATCTGGTTACCATTCCTGAATCACTCATTCCCAAAACGTTTTCAAAATACAATTTCAACCTCGTTGGGACTTAACGACCCGTGAGTACACTGTGCTTTCAACAGATCATAAATTGATCACTTTCTCTCTCATAGCTTGACTTAGTTGACCAGGAACCCTTGGTTGACTTAGTTGACTGTTTGGGAGGAGTCAATCCCCCTCACGGAGTTTAAAATAAGTAAATGTGAGGCTATGACTCACCTTAATTGATACTGATATGATGAAAAGTAAAGTCGGATGAGATTATGGTAACGGCTTCTATATATAACCTGGTAAGTAAACTATTCTGAGAATTTGACCAAATACTATTTGGTAAATATGAAACGAATATCGAGGAATCGTTATGATGAATAAATGATATGCAAATGAAATTCTTATGCTTATAATAATATAATAAGATTAGTTTGAAAGTTTTCCCTTTTAAATTGTGATAATAAAATAAGTAAGAATTTATAATATCGTTATATATATTATTATTTACGAAAAGTTAAATAATATATAAACAAAAATGAAACTTTATATGCATATGGTCAATTTAATGAAAATACAAAATAAAAATGTACAAGTAGAATAGATTTAGTCCTTGTCCTTGTTCTTAGTTTACACTTTTTACCCTAACGTCATTAACGTTACACCGTTAGTCCTTTATATATAAAATCTACAATTATAGTCCTCTAAATGTCCAATATATCATTCTAAACTTGGAATATCAAATATTATCAATTTTTATCCTTAAGATTCTATTTTTACAGTTCCAGTCCCTATTTTATCATTTTGACAGTTTTAGTCCTTCTAGGTGTCGTCGCGTTACATTTTTAGTCCAAATTCACAAAAATTATGGGAAAATTTATATAAAATTTTCCGAAGTTTATTTTAGTGATAATAAGTTTATTTCAGCTGCTTATTTGGTGTAAAGCTTATTTTTTTTAGCTAATGGGCTTTAACGAGCTAAAAACTAACTTGAGGCTCAATAACGTTTTGAAAACCGTGCATCGTGAGACGAGTTGGGTTCATCAAAAATATCATTTTTCATGTCCAAATTTTATATCAGAAGTCGTGAATAAGCTAGCTTATTCGAAAAGCTTAAAAACTGCTTATTGGGCTTTAAGGCCCAACTCGCTGAATTTATTAGTTTTTATAATCCAGTTTGGTCGATTCACTTTGGTCAATTTTAAGTGTCGAGATGTGCTTATTTTTACATGTTGTCTAAATGAAATTTGTAGCTAGCTAGGTGGTCAATCGAGTCATGTAAAAATATGGTACACTTGTTAAGCTAGATTTCATTTTATACGTTCGTTTTAGGAGCTACTTGGCACGTTTCTATACTAGTAAAAGACTTAGAATATTTCTAAGTGTTTTTCAGATTTTATACGTGAGTTTGATAGGTTCAAAATAAACTTGTTTGATGCATGTAACGTTGAAATGAACGTGTAATATGTGTGCTACGTGACTCCTGGGCCTTCCAAGATAGAGGCTAGCCACGTTTGTGGTTCTATATACTTGTACGTACTAAATAAATATATATGAAATATATACGTCCGAAACGAAATAAAACATGATGCATGGAGATTTTTAACGTGGAGAATGGATTCAAAATGAGTAGTAAAAGACTTACAAACACTACTAGGGTGGTAGAGAATTCGAAGGTGATGGAGGAACACGAGAGATAAATACGTTCGACTATAACCCAATTCTATCACTTATATATTAAACCCGAAAACCTTGTTCTTGTATCCAATTCTTCTTGTGAGTATTTCTGGACGAGCTAATAATTATTTGAGAGTGTAAATGAGAGTTTTATGAACATAGTTGATGGAAGAAATGAGTGAAATGAAAGTATAGATGTAGAAAGAAATATGGGACACGTAAAGGAGTAAGAATGTCAAAGAGAACATAAAACACTATGCATGTCAGTGAATATGCAATTGTTAGAATCAGTTTCTTACACCTTAGGACTTTAAGAAAGTTTGTGAGAGCTAGAAGTAAGGATGGTTGTCTATGAGATTTTATATATGTTGACTATATATAAATTATGTACACGATTTAAGATTTTTGCATAGAACTTGGTTATTAGCTGATGAAAGTTGATTAGTAATATAAGATTATGCTTGAAATATTATTTGGAGGTTGTAGAAACAAACTAGAGTCGAAATGGTCGAGTATTGAATTTATTACTATGTCGAGTTGGGTGGTTTTAGGGCAAACGCTTTGCCTCGTAAAAACATAGTAAAACTCGATATATAATTATGAGATTTGGCATACTAGTAGACGGCTAGGTGAGAAAAGAGAGGGTTCAAAAATATATATACGTCGTGTGTAAGAATCGAGAGAACGAGAGTCGTTTTGTAGGCTTGAAACTAGTCGAATTTATGAAAACATAATAAGGAAGTTGGGCTTGAAAAAGTTGGGCCTGGTGAATAGTAATGGACAGAATAGTGTGGTGGGCTGAGATTAATGATTAAGGGTCCGTTTTGTAGTTAATTGTAATTAGGAAATATTAATTAGTATAAGTGAAACGTTTATGTTTCGAATAACGTGTCGAGAATTGGTTCCGTCATTTCATGAATTATATTATATCGTGACAACGATATATTAATATAATAAGAAAATTTTCAAATTTTTCTGAGAAAATGGGAATTAGTAACAGTAACAGAGGATTATTATTTATTAACGATAATCATTACAAAGGAATTTTTACAGGATTCTACATACTAGGAGTTTATAGGATGTGAGTGTAGAGTTATTTGGCTTGTGTGGATACATGAGTAGGTCTAGAGAGTCATGCAAGTAATGAATGCACATAAAAAAGCAAAATTTACCTGTGAAATACCTACTATAGGTATTTGTAATGGGAATGATAGTGATGAGATTTTGTGGGTTGTTATAGTTAATCAAATTGTATTCATATATATCACTTGGCACCGGAGAAATAGTAACGGTTCGATTTAAACAGTAAAAGTCATTAAGCGGGTGATCAAACTTAACGGTAAAAAATTAATTGCAGATTAACACTAGCAGACTTAAAAATAGTCAACCAGTATTAAAAACTTTTCACCAGACTTAACAAATAGTTAACCATTTTACCAAAACTTACAATCCAGCGATAGAATCACAACTTGCAGTTTGGCTTGAATCCATGCATATCCTGAAAAGATTAGTTGAAAACCAAACAAAATACAAACATGTATATACAGCCAGAATTAACACCAAGTAATCTACCCGTATTAACTCTAGGTGACCAGATTTAACAAGCAATAGACTTTGAACCAAAATACAAACTATACATTTAACCTCCCCTTAAATGTAGCTATGGGTTCATCATACCAATATTGACCACCAAGTAGTTAAATCTTGGTCCATCAAAAGCTTTTGTTAACAAGTCAGCTACATTGAAATCAGTGTGAATCTTTTCCACTTTAATTAGATTCTTCTCAAAACAGTCTCTTATAAAGTGATGCCTGATTTCTATGTGTTTGGTCTTAGAGTAATATACTGGATTCTTGACAATGCAAATGGTGCTTTCGTTATCAATAAATATTTTGGTATTCATGAAATTCAAACCATAATCCAGCATTTGATTTTGAATCCATAATACCTGACCATAGCAATTAGCAGCATCTACATACTCAGCTTCAGTTGTAGAGGTAGCTACTATGGTCTGCTTCTTGCAATGCCATGAAATCAACCTTCTACCTAGAAATTGACAACCTCTAGTTGTGGACATCCTATCAAGACTTGCTCCAGCATAATCACTATCTGAATAAGCTTCCAGGTTGAAATATGACTCTTTAGGATACCAAAGGCCCAAATTGGGTTTGCCTTTGAGGTACTTAAAGATTATTTTCACAGCATGAAGATGTGAAGTCTTGGGGTTAATCTTAAACCTGGAACAAGCACATACAGCAAACATAATATCTGGCCTAGAGGCTGTTAGATACATAAGAGAACTAATCATGGATCTGTAGAGATGCACATCCACATCTTCAGCATCTTCATCCTTTGTCAAAGGCACTCTGGTCTCCATTGGTGTGACAGCAGTTTTGACACTTGCAAAGTCAAACTTCTTAAGCATGTCAGCTACATACTTCTCTTGTGATATAAAAAGTCCATCTGACTGTTGTTTGACTTGCAAACCAAGAAAGAAAGTGAGTTCCCCCATTGAACTCATTTGAAACTTGCCTTTCATTAATGCTTCAAAATCTTAACACCAAGCCCTTTTAGTTGAGCCAAAAATGATGTCATCAACATAAACCTGTACAAGTATAATATCCTTCTTGTCCTTCTTAATAAACAAGGTTTTGTTAATTACCCCCTCTTATAACCATTTTCTTCAAGAAATGAGGAGAGTGTTTCATACCAAGCTCTAGGAGCTTGATGCAAACCATAGAGTGCTTTGATAACCTTGTACATTTTATTTGGATGAGCAGGATCAACAAAGCCAGGAGGCTGATGGACATACACTTCCTCTATAATTGTGCCATATAGGAAAGCACTTTTGACATCCATTTGATACACAATGAATCCCATATAGGATGCATAGGCCAAGAAAAACCTAATGGCTTCAATCCTAGCCACAGGAGCAAACACCTCATCATAGTCTATGCCTTCTTCTTGCCTGTATCCTTGAGCCACCAATCTAGCTTTGTTTCTGATAACCACACCTCTTTCATCCCTTTTGTTTCTGAAAACCCACTTTGTGCAATGACTTTAGCTCCATTTGGTAGGTCTACAAGAACCCAAACCTTTTGTAATTTGAACTACAACAGCTCTTCTTGCATTTTGGTAGGTTCCTTTTGAGAGAGAAAACAGGCAAAGAGACAATGTTATTGATCTTTGTGATTGTTCCTTTGCTGTTTTTGAATGAAGCTGATGAGTGCATGAGATCCAAGTTGTTGCTGTATTTGTCTCCTTGTTTGAACAGCTGACTTAGGATTACCAAGAATTTGACTCTTTGGATGAGTATTGTGAATCCTTAGTGTGGGTACAGGACTCACATCAACTTCTGTTGGAAGGTTGTCAAAGTCAGTAATCACTCCTTCTTCATCATAAGAGGCTTCAGTAAAGAGTCCATCATCAGGCACATCACCAATATCAGGTTCTGGTATGACTGGATCATTAAGATCAGCTTTTGAAGTGAAATCAAGCTTTTCAGGTTCACTGCCAGTATTAACAGAGTTAGTACTTGTAGCATGTATTTCAGGTAATGCTTCCACATGATTGAGATCATGAGACTTCACTTCCTTTCTAAAGCCTTGAGAATCAACTGAAGCAACTTTAGGGGAAGCCTCTTTAGCTTGTGCTTCAGTATTTGGCACATTTTCTTGAGTGAAAGGTTTCTTTGTTCCATCAGCACCTGTAGATAACCTAACAGTTGTAGGTATGATAATATTCTCTGGTGATACTTCTTCCTCATTTGTGGTACCTGCATTGTTAGTATCTTCTGAGGAACCTGCATTTGGGTTAGCTTGATTCTCCAAAGAGACAGGAATATAGTTCATAGAGTCAGTAAGATAATCAATATCAAACATCCACCTATAACCTACTCCTTGTACATTAGGTTTATCCTCAAGGAAGTCAACATGAAGATTTTCCACCACTCTTTTGGTCACCAAGTTGTATACCCTATAGGCTTTGCTGTTAAGTGAATATCCAACTAGGAAACCTTCATCAAACTTGCCATCAAACTTTCCAAGAGCACTAAGTGTATCAAGAATAGTAACATGATACCCAAATGATCTTATGTAGCTAATAATTGGCTTTTGACCAAATAATAGCTCATATGGAGTTTTATTTTGAGGTTTAGTTACTCTTACCCTGTTAAAGATATAGCAAGCAGTATTAACTGCTTCAGCCCAGAAAGGAGTGGGTAAAAGTGAATCTGCAAGCATAGTTCTAGCATCCTCAATAAGTTTCCTATTCATTCTTTCAGCAACTCCATTTTGTTGTGGAGTTCTAGCATTACTGTACTCTTGTTTTATGCCCTTGTTTCCACAGAATTCAAGCATACTTCTATTCTTAAACTCAGTCCCATTATCTGATCTAATGATTTTGACCTTATGATCAAGTTGATTTTCAATCTGTCTAATGAAAGTTTGGGTAATGCCAGGAGTTTCATCCTTGGAAAACAAAAAGAATACCTAACAGAACCTGGTACAATCATCAGTGATAACAAGACAATATTGAGCATGATTAATGCTCTTGACAAAAGTAGGCCCAAAGAGATCCATGTGTAGAGTGTGTAGTAGTTCAGTAATGGATCTTTCTTGTTTGGCCTTACAAGAGGTCCTATGTTGTTTCCCTTTATGGCAAGCCACACATGCATGATCATTTTTGAAAACCTTGGAAGGTAGACCTCTCACAAGGTTTCCCTTCACAAGTTTGTTAAGATTTTTGAAATTAATATGACCCAATCTTCTGTGCCACAATTTAGATTCATCTAATGTAGCTTTTGCAAGCAAACAGGCAAAACCTTTTGCAGGTTTAGGTGTCTTCATATCAAAACTGTACATATTGTGTTGTCTAGGAACTTTTAAGAGTATCTGACTTTCATCAGGCATCTTAAAGTCAGAGGTCAACACAAAACATTCAGTTTCAGTAAAAAGAACCTTATGCTGCTTATCACAAATTTATGATACAGAGAAAAGGTTGAATTGCCCAAGTTCTTTCACAAAAGACACATTGTCAAATTCTAAATTACCAACAACTATTCTACCTTTACCAGTAATGTATCCTTTGCTTCCTCCAAAAGTAATAGAATCTCCTTTGAATTCTTCAAAATCTTCTATGTGATCCTTGTTACCAGACATGTGCCCTGAGCATCCACTGTCAAATATACCTCTATTTCCCATGTTGAGTGGATGATCCTGCACATAAAGAATAAGAGATTAGTTTCTCTTAATGACCCAGGCCTATGCAGGCTTGAGTCCATTTTGTGGATCTACATACTTGTATGTCTTGTAGGAACAAGATCCACTGATACTACTTTGGGACTTATAAGTGAGTTCATTTTTAAATGGATCTTATTTCCAACAGTCCAAATCCTTAGTAGAAGACCCCCCCCCCCTTTACCCTTTATAGCATAAGAGTTTGAAATCTTTGCTGTATTGTTCATAATGGGTCTTTTCACAGGTGATTTTGATTTTGAGAAATTTCTTCTTTGATTAAGCTTGTTCACCTGGGGTATAGGTCTCCTCACAGGTGAATGAGATTTAGCAAAAAGATTTCTGTTCTTAGCTTGATTCACCTGTGGTTTAACTGGTTGTTTAGGTCTATAATACCTAGAATTACCCATGGGTTGAACAGGATTAACCTTTTACCCAACAAGTTTAACATAGTTTCTACCAATATAAACATTTGGCCTAGCAGAATTAACATTGGAATGACCCGTATTAACCCTTAACCCAGCAGAATTAACATTTGTTTTACCAGCATTGAGTTGTACTTGTCTAGGTACAAATTGGTTAGCATAGTTAACTCTATTCACATTATTGCATACAGGTTTGGCCATAATATTACTAGTATTAACCATTCTTTGTTTCTTTAGTTCATTTTCTTTAGCCATTCTTTTTCATGAAAATCACAATCTTTTATTAAATGGCTAATACTACCACAAACAAAGCATCTCTTTTGAGTGAAAATATAACTTCCTCCTAACACTTTATCCTTTTTCACATTCTTTTATCTTTTAGGTAATTCTGGTTTATTTTTTTGTTGCCTAGGAGATTTTAAGTGAGACTCACAACTAGGTTCAACAGTTTTAACTTTAGACACAATAGATTTGTTACTTTTAACTGATTTTGACTCTTCACTAGGGACACTTTCTGGCTCTGAATCAGAGGGCTCGGAGATTTTTGCAATGGACCCTGCACTATCATCAGATTGACAGGTAGAGTACTCACTGGTTTTATCATCTAAGACATTTGTTTCAGGCACCTGTGATCCCCTTTTTCCATAGTCAAATAAGGAGTCATCAAGTTCAGGTCCTGGATTAGGAGTATAATCTCCACTTAAAGGTGGTGGAACTCCTTTGAAGTTAAGTCTTAGCAAATCTATTATATATAGGTTTATCTACAGAATCTTCTTCTTTACAAATAAAAACAGTGTTTTCCATTTCCTCTTCATAGCTTAAGACCTCACTGTTTGACTTTATATCATAACCCAAACCTATTTTACTGTTTGAACTCATTCCTGAATCAATAAGTCTAAATAGATTTTTATGTGAGTTTTCCCATTTATCAATTATATTCTGTAGATATTCTTTATCTTTTATAGCCTTCATACCAATTCTTCTATATCTTTTCAGTTTCTCATTTAAACTAGCTTGCTGTTTTTGAAATTTTTTAACTTGAGCCTCTAAGGTTTTAACTGCATTATCATAAGAAAGTATTTTAACATCTAGTTCTTCTACTTGATTCATTTGTTCATCACAAAGAACTTTAACACTATTGTATGAATCAATGCATAGTTTAGAACATAGTGATACCTCAGAGTTGGAGCTTATGGCCATAAGAGCATGATTGGTAGGTTCCTCCTCATCAGTGTGCTCTCCCCAGTTAACAACACCATCATCCATTGTCAGAAAACCAACTTGACTTGTCTCCTTCTTGTGCCCTTCTTCTGAATACATGGATTCCCTCTTCTTCTTCTCTTCAGAGGTCACTTTTGCTGTACATTCTCTAGCAAAATGACCAGTATTGTTGCACTTATAGCACTGAAGCTTTGACTTATCAAATCCAACTGGCTTATTTCCATTGTATCTGGTGTTTCTTCCAGTCTTCTTGAAGAATCTTTTCATCCTGAGTGCAATCATACCCAACTGCCAATTGATGTCCATTTCTTCAATATCAAAATTATTGATTTGATTAAGGTCATCATGGATAAGATCCCTGTCTTCAGACATCTTTGCAAAAAGAGAGTAGAGAACTTCATCAGCAAAACCAGCAGGAACGTCTCTTTCTCTTATGTTGCTTAAAGAAGAAGCATAACTGCCAGAATTAAAACCACCAGTATTAACCTTGTTAGTACTGGTCTTGCCTTGTCCAACAAAAGCAACATTGGCTGCACTTGAAGATGTCTTTGACCCCCCCCCCTTTGATGTCCTGTTCAAAAACTCTAAGGTTGTTGAATAGGTCATCAATTGACCAAGTATCTACATCTTCTTTCANCATGGATAAGATCCCTGTCTTCAGACATCTTTGCAAAAAGAGAGTAGAGAACTTCATCAGCAAAACCAGCAGGAACGTCTCTTTCTCTTATGTTGCTTAAAGAAGAAGCATAACTGCCAGAATTAAAACCACCAGTATTAACCTTGTTAGTACTGGTCTTGCCTTGTCCAACAAAAGCAACATTGGCTGCACTTGAAGATGTCTTTGACCCCCCCCCCTTTGATGTCCTGTTCAAAAACTCTAAGGTTGTTGAATAGGTCATCAATTGACCAAGTATCTACATCTTCTTTCAATCTCATGGACATAGCCACATTTGACCACTCAGTTGGCAGAGATCTAAGGAACTTATGGTTTTCATCTTCAGTAGGTACAGGTGAACCATGTGCTTCCAATTGAGAAAGCAGATGTTGGAACCTGTCATAGCCTTTCTCCAAACCTTCAGAACTGGGTATGGTGAATGCTTCAAATTGTTGCTTGAGAACAGCCTTCTGCATCTTTTTAGAGTTAGCATTCCCTCCAAATCGAGTTCTAATGGCCTCCCAGATCTCCTTGGCATCATCCATTCCATGGAATCTTCTCAGATGTTCCTTTGGAATGGCCATCAGAAGGATGGTCCTTGCTTTTCTCTCTTTCTCCACAGCATGGATCTCTGCAGCAGAGACTGGTGGAAGTACTCTGACAGTACCATCCTTGCCCACAGAGATCCTCTTCTTTGAGTTCCTATTCTGAATCACTTTCCATACATCATTATCAATGTATTCCAAATAGTGATCCATCTCCATGGCCCAGATATCATACTCCTCCTTCTTGAGAATTGGGAGTTTGATATTGGATATAATAGTGGATGCAGAAACAATTTGTTGTTGCTGCTTAGGTTTGCCATTTTCTGATGCAACATCATTATGTTGTGATTCTTCAGAATCACTGTGTGAAGAGAATTCATCAACAGCGGGAGCAGACATTTTAAGGAGTTGGTGAGTGTTTGAGTGTTTGTTGTTTGTGGTTTTGTGTTTCTTCTTACTCAGAGTCCCTCTATAGGCTCTGATACCACTTGTAGGTCCAATGTTCTGGTTCTAAGTAGCCTTTGTAAGACAATAGACACCTTGGATAAATCCAAACTATCTATATGAGAAACTCTTAAAACAATGTATACTTGATGTTAACGCGGAATATTAACACAAGCAGTAAGAACAACACAGAGATTAACTAACTTTATATTCTATTAAACTTGAGAAAACTTTGTCTTGAACATTATGCCGTAGGGTTCCTTTTATACTACAAGGAAACCCTAATTCTACAAAACGTGTGAAAGGATGCATGCATATCTTCTCCTGAGATATCTAACCGTGTGCATATCCTTTCCTATAATATCTCCTAAGATATCTAACTTGTTAAGTAAAACAGACTTAACCATTCTAAACATAAACAGACTTAACTAGTGTCCGCCAGACTTAACTTAGTATTGGCAGACTTAACTATCTACCGACTTAACTAACTATCCAGACTTAAGTCTGGTAACAAATAATTCCCAACTCTTATAGACTTGCCGAAGTCATTTCTAGCCGAGAACACCCTAAAACGCCCTTAACACCCCACTTTAGGTCACGTAAGCTTCTAAACTAGTTCAATATGCTTTACTTCTGTCCTAGGATAGTTATTAGATGCATTAGATCCCATAGGAACCCTTGCCTAAGCCTTGATCCTTAAAACTTGCCCGTTTTCATTTATAAACCCTAATTTTGCACTTTCGAGATATTTTGCTCATAAGCTCTTATCATAAACTATAATCTGATCTAGATTATTTAAATAAGCCTATATTAATAAGTCATAAGCCTAGAAACTCTTTTGTTTCATAAAAATATAGTTTGCATGGTTTTAGGACTAGTTTTGCAAAGTTTTCCATGCATAGGGGTATATATTGTAACTTTTGGAAACTATTAGGTCTAAGGGCTGTTTTTGCCATTTATTGGAAGTTATAAGTAAAAGAACCTATTATGTGAAGTTTTAGAGTCTAGGGATAAGTATATATATAGTTATTAACATTAAGGACCAGTTTCGTAAAAGTTTATAAACTAAGGGTAAATAGTGTCAACTTATGATACTTAAGTGTTTAAATGAAGTATTTACCTAATAAATAAAAGTACTATCTTTTTATGTAATGTGTCACAATACTAGGGAGCTTCATGTGAGGGGCTTCATTTGAGTATTCGTTTTGACGAGTTTGCTTGGTTTACGATTTAAAGTGCCCTGGCTCCTCAAACGTTTACTACAATATGACCTCTGAATTATGATGGCCCAAATGGTGATACGTTATATTTAAATCTAGTACTTAATAACATAACACAATACTAGGGAGCTTCATGTGAGGGGTTTATACTTCTGAACTATGATGGCCCGAACGGTATTATGTTTAATAACATAATACAATACTAGGGAGCTTCATGTGAGGAGTATATACTTCTGAATTATGATGGCCCGAACGGTGTTATGTTATAATTAATATTAGAAATCCTAGGAATAATTACTTAAGAAACCTAAATGAGATAACTAGGACTTGACATTCACACACACCAAACACTACCCCCAGGATACGTGAGTAAGCAGTCTAGTCTCCGAGTCACTTTTTACATCAATCAGATTTCCCTAAAGCCCAGGTGCGTTCATAGCCTCACTTTTTAAATGCTTTACAAACTCTGTGAGGGGGATACATGCTTACTTTTCACTTTAAACCGAATACAAGTCTTTTTCTTTGGTTATTGCACGAGTGTTACTATCTGCCACCATTACATTACTAAATTCATGAACCATAATCACTTGCGAGTGAACGCGAATATAGTTGATAGATCTATTGGATTTTGACAACTCCCGTTGGTTTGCCTGTGTCTTGGGTAACAATAAGTACTATATTTGAAAACTTTCTAAAGGATTAACTTTGGCAAGTTATCCTTTCTGTCCCATCATGTTTTGGTCTGCAGTGCCCCATGATATGGACCTGTTAACGTGCGGTTCATGAGCTTAGTGCAATAACCCTCTCTCTTCAGTATTGTACTGATCATACAATACTGACACAAACTGTTTAAATATGGTTTCTACCTACTAAACTCGTATTCACACTATTTTTAACTAAAACCTATGAATATCACTCAACCTTTGGGCTGACTCTTTAAGCATGTATCTTAGGTAACTGAACATCTTATGGCATGGAGTGGCACTGGACTNGGACCTGTTAACGTGCGGTTCATGAGCTTAGTGCAATAACCCTCTCTCTTCAGTATTGTACTGATCATACAATACTGACACAAACTGTTTAAATATGGTTTCTACCTACTAAACTCGTATTCACACTATTTTTAACTAAAACCTATGAATATCACTCAACCTTTGGGCTGACTCTTTAAGCATGTATCTTAGGTAACTGAACATCTTATGGCATGGAGTGGCACTGGACTTGGAGGACTTTCGAACCGGTTATCATTCAAATACAATATTTCACATAGACTTTGGGACCTCTCCTTTATTAAAAGTATAACTTTTACTGTAAAAACTCTGATATTTTAATGAATGATAACTCATTTTCTAAAAACATCTCTTTCGAGTCGTTTTCTATTACTGTGACTGTTATACCATGAAGTAATACCCCAAACCTAACATCCGTTGCGGTTTGTGAAAATGAGGGTGTTACAGAAGTTAATGATTTGGTTATGGCTGGTCTTCAGTATACTTGGAAAAAAAGTCCTAAGTCTTCTAATGGTCTTTTGAAGACATTGGATAGAGTTATGTGTAACATGGGTTTTTTGGATAGATTTCCTAATTCCAATGCTATTTTCTTACCTTTTGTTAGCTTAGATCATGCCCCTTCTATTCTTAATATTCCTAGTATTCCTGGCCCTAAGCCTAAGCCTTTCAAGTTTGCTAACTTCTTGGCTTCTAAGGCTGAATTTATTCCTGCTATTAAGAGTGCTTGGGAGAAGCAAATTCCTGGTTATGCAATGTTCTCTTAGTCTGCAAGCTTAAACTTTTGAAGAAGCCTCTTAGAAAGTTAAAATTTGCTCAAGGTGATTTGACTGAGAAAGTGAAGCTTTGTAAAGACAAGTTGTGTTGTATTCAAGAGCAGATGGTTTTTGATCCTTTTAATGTCGAGCTTAGATGTGCTGAGATTGAGGCTCTTAATGTCTATAATTCAGCAGTTAAAGATGAAGAGTTATTCCTTAAACAAAGATCAAAAGTTTCTTGGCTGAGTGAAGGAGACTTTAATAATAGATTTTTTCATAATGCGATGAAAGAGAGAAGAAATAGGAGTCGTATTGAATATGTGGAAGACATAGAGGGTAATGGCTTTTCAGGAGTTGACGTTGGGGATCAGTTTGTTAAGTATTTTGAGAATACTCTTGGTAGCAAGGAGGTGGTTGAGCCAATGCATGACCCTACTCATCTGTTTCTTAATAAACTTTCTTTGGTTGATGCTGACTCACTGATTAAACCTGTCATAAGTGCTGAGGTTAAAGAGGCGTTGTTTAGTATGGAAGATGATAAAGCTCCAAGCCCGGATGGGTTTACTACCAAGTTCTTCAAGTCTACATGGAATATTGTGGGTGCTGATTTTACTCAAGCTATTCTGGATTTCTTCTTGAATGGTAAGCTTCTCGAAGAAATTCTTTGGTGCCTGAATCTTAAACTCCTAAAAGTGTTTCTGATTTCAGACCTATTTCTTGTTGTAATATAACTTATAAGTGTATTAGCAAAATCATTGCTAATAGGCTAAAAGGGGTCTTGAACTCTCTGGTTAGTGATTGTCAAAGTGCTTTTATTCCTTCGAGGCAGATTAGTGATAATATCATGTTATCACAAGAATTAATGAGGAATTATCATAGAAATAGTGGTCCTCCTAAGGTTGCTTTCAAGATTGATATTCATAAAGCCTATGACACAGTGGCTTGGGCTTTTCTTAGGCAATGTTTAGTCCATTTTGGCTTCACTTGGAGAATGATTAATTGGATTATGAACTGTATGACATCTCCCTCTTTTACCATTAGTGTAAATGGTGATCATTGTGGTTACTTTAAAGGTATGAGAGGGTTAAGGCAGAGTGACCCTTTATCGCCATACTTGTTTACATTAGTTATGGAGGTTATTTCTTTGTTAATTAATAAGAAGATCAAAGAGTGGTGAATTTCAGTTTCATTGGAAGTGTAGTAAGGTGAATCTTTCTCACTTATGCTTTGCGGACGATCTAATGATTTTTTCCCATGGGGATATGGGTTCTGTTTCTATTATTAAGTCTGCTCTGGATGACTTCAATAGATATTCTGGCCTGAAACCAAACTTGGAGAAAAGACTGGTATTTTTTGGCAATGTACTAGATCATATTAGAGCTTCTATTCATGAGATTATGCCCTTGTCAGTTGGTTCTCTTCCAATCAAATATTTGGGTGCGCCTCTTCTCTCCTCAAGACTGTTTAAAGGCCACTGTGCTCCTCTGATTATTGATAAGGTGAAGATGAAGTTGAGCAATTGGAAGAATAAGTCTTTATCATTTGCAGGTAGGTTGTAGCTTATTAATTCAGTTGTTAGTTCTATCCAAGTTTATTGGTCTTCTGTTTTTATTCTTCCTAAGTTTGTTGCTAAGGAGATTGACAAGCTTATGAGGAGTTTTTTATGGTCTCATGGTGAATCTCATAAGGGTAAGGCTAAGGTAAAATGGAATGATGTTTGTAGTTTGAAAGTGCAAGGAGGTTTAGGCATCAAGTCGTTGCATATTTGGAATATTGCTTTGATGACAAAGCATATTTGGAATATTGTTTCTAATAAGGAGTCATTATGGGTAAAATGGGTGAATTCTTATAGATTGATTGATAGGAGGTATGTAGAAAGAAGCTTTTGGGATATTCCTATAATGAATGATGTTTGTTATGGGTGGAGAAAGATTCTTCAGTGTAGAGAAGTGGTTAGAGATCATATTGTAATGAGGATTGGTGATGGTAAAAGCTCTTCAATCTGGTTTGATAATTGGTCCTTTATTGGGCCTTTGTGCCAAATCATTTCTAAGAGGGACATTTTTGAGGCTGGTCTTTCTTTGTTTAGCAAAGTTGCTGATTTTGTAAAAGATGGTGAATGGACATGGCCTGATGCATGGAGAACTAAATTCCTTTTTCTTTTTCTGCTTCCTCCCCCACTCATTTTCCATGATATTCAAGATAAAGCTTTTTGGAAGAGCAGGAATGAGAAGGTATGTCACTTTTCTGTTAGAACTGCATGGTATGATTTATCTATTCCTAAACCTGATGTTCCATGGTATAAGATTGTGTGGTTTAGTCAGAATATTCCTAGGCATGCTTTCATGTTATGGCTTGCCATAAATGGTAAGCTTAATACTCAGGATAAAGTGGTTATTTGGAACAAGGTTGATGATTTGAAATGCCCCTTGTGTTGTTCTGTCAAGGATGATCATAGTCATTTGTTTTTTAGTTATGAATATTCTTCCAAGGTTTGGGATTATTTTATGGTTCTTATAAGGCTGGATTTTGTACCCAATGACCTTAAGTCTATTATTGATGATATCTCTTCTAGACCTATGGCTAGGTCCATTTGGAGTATTATTTAAAGATTGGTCTTAGGGGCCACTGTCCACTTTATTTGGATTGAAAGAAATTCTAGAATTTTTCAAAAGAAATCTAGAAATGTTGATGATTTATGTAGTATTATCAGAGATCAAGTTAGACTTAGACTTCTTAGTCTTAAAATTGAGGGGTCTAAACACTCTTGTGATGCTGCTAAGATTTGGAATTTTCAAGTTAGTAAGGGCAATGAGGATTTGATGAAGATTGTCTGTTTCTTCTTATTAAAGGTTGGTAGGAGGGTTTGGTTTTGGTATGTTTCATTCTATAGAAATGGTGTTCCTGATATGCTGGTTAGAGATGGGGTTTATGTTCTTTTCAGATATCATTTTGGTCATTGTTTCATTATCTGAGATTCCTTCTTTTAGTACCATTTTTAGTTGTTGGATACTTGCTTCTCCAATGTGGTGTAAGCCTAGCTTAGATGACACTTGGATTGGCTTGTATGTAGAGGTTTGTGGGCTTACTGTTTATCCAACTTGGTGTGTGCCTAGCACAGATGAGGTTTTGGTTTTCTGGCTAAGTCTTGAACTTCTATCTAATGGTGCTGTTTGGCTTGTTATGGAGTATTGGTATTATTTCTGCAATAAGGTTATCTGCTGCAGGAATCATTTTAGGATTGTCTATTTTGTGATATGGGGTTATGGTTTAAAGTAGAAGTATTTTGAGAGATTTTCTTGGCAATTGGGTTCCTTCCTTTATCTGGTAGTTATGCATTGTTTGATTGATGATTTGAAGACTAGTATTATGATATTGGTTGGAATTCTTGATAAATGCTCCTTATTGCATTTTAATGAGTTGGTTCATGAAGTAGAGATGAAGAACAGTGTCATGCTATGGCTTTTCTATTGCTCTAGTGATCTTTTGTTTTGTAATAAGGCTAGATGTAGTAGACTATTATCTCTTCTTTTGTTATTCCCAAAGCATGTTTTGGGTATGTCTTGGCACATTAACTGCTATGTGTTTGTCCATAGTTAGTTCTCATTGTATAGTGTTTGTTTTTTAATATATTTGCCGGGGAATCTTCCCTTTCAAAATAAAAAAATAATAATAATAATAATAATAATAATATAAAATATTAAGTATTAAAAAGGAAAAAGAAAAAAAAAAGAACAAACTAGCCATTTGTGAGCTACCATGTGGCAAGATTGAAGGTTGCCAACTTGAGTTACCATATGATCTTGGTTGGATGGGAAGATTGAATGGTTTCATTAGAAAAAAAAAATTATTTTTGTATCATATACCCTTCAATTGGGTTGCCAACCCAATTGATAAACATAGTCTAAATCACTAATATCTATGTCTGCAACAAACTCTTGTAAGTTATGCTCAAGTCTCTAAACTCTTGTAAGTTATGCTCAAGTCTCTAAGTTTGTAGGTACGTGTTAATAATCTAAATGAGGATTCTTTATTCTCAACTCGCCGAATTGGTAAAGACAATGCAATCGCAAGGCATGCAATACATGGTTTGTATGATTACATCCGCTTAGAAGTTGCCCCGACTTCTGTCGTTGACAAATCACTTGATTCGTATCCTGAGTTTATGTTTCGGAAGAAAACTTCATTAATAATCCCAAAAGCGGATGTCCTTCGTAGTTAGAGTGTCTTTCTTAAATAGAAATAATACTTGTAAATTAGATGCTGTTTTGGCATTTTTTTAGATTTCCATAGTTCCATGTAATGAGTTAAGATGTCTTCTGGTTAGTAGATCTAAGGCTAGACACAGAAGAGAGTTCGACCGACTCGGTCGATTAAATCCCAGTCGGTCATCTTTGTTGTGGGTTGCAGGGTCGCGACCGAGTTCAAGGAAGAAAAGGGAGTCACTCGGTCTCAACCTCGACCGAGTAATGTTCCATCATTTTTTTTGAGATTTGATCCAAACCGTTACAATATTTAATATACTAGCCGTTTGTGTACTAAAAATAAATAAATAAATAAATAAATAAATCCGTTTGAAATTAGCCGTTGGGCAAAAAAAAATTAATAATAAAAAAAGTAAAAATAAATAAAAAAAATTCCTTATAAATACACAACATAAACACACTTCAATTCACACAATCTCATTTCAAAAATTCTATATATTTTCTCATACCATGAATTCTTTCGAGATATTTTTTGCCGATTCGGATGATGAAAATGAAGTTAGTACCGAGTTTTTGATGTTTGCGGAAGATTGTTGGGAGGTTTATCAAGCGTCACAACGTAAAGAAACACGAAACCATGTTACTAGGGATCGTGTGGGTGCTCATGACCGTTTAGTGGCTGCTTACTTATGTGCTAACCCAACATACGGCGATGAACAATTCCATGATCGTTTCCGAATGAGCCGAAGACTATTCACACGAATTGTACGAGAGGTAATCGATCATTCACCTTATTTCAAACAAACTACTAGTTGTGCGGGCGTACTTGGTATTTCTCCATTGATAAAAGTTACTTCGTCAATTCGTCAATTGACATACGGAGTCAATCCTGATATGCTTGACGAATATGTGCAAATGGGTGCGACAACAGTTCGTGAGTGTCTCTATAAATTTTGTGAGGTCATCATAGAGTTATATGGTCCAGAGTATTTGCGAAAGCCGACGGTTACTGACGTTGACAGACTCTATGAGCATCACCATCGAGTTCATGGGTTTCCGGGGCTGATAGGAAGCATTGATTGTACAGATTGGCCGTGGGAGAATTGCCCACATGCTTTAAAAGCTCAATTTTGTAGGGGTGATCACGGGAAAACTCCTTTCATTTTATTGGAAGCGATCGCCTCTCAAGATTTATGGATTTGGCATGCGTTCTTTGGTGTCTCCGGGATGAATAATGACGTAAATGTTTTACGTGCATCCCCTCTTTTCAATGATCTCAAAATGGGGAGAGCACTGGATGTGGAATTCTTTGCTAACAGCGTGCCTTATAAACGGGGATATTATCTTGCGGATGGAATATATCCGGAATACTCTGTTATTGTAAAGTCCATTAAACATCCAGGGACGCATGATCACAAGCGTCAATTGTATAAGAGGATGCACGAAGCAGCAAGAAAAGATGTGGAACGTGCTTTTGGTGTACTAAAGAGGAAGTGGCTAATGATTAAACATCCGGCTAAAGGGGTTGACAAAGAGCGTCTTGGACATATTATGTACACATACATCATATTACATAATAAGATAATTCAAGACGAAGGGCGCGCGATATCTCCCGAATTCTTTCCAGCGGAGCAGGGCCGTTCTTATGATCCCTTAAGAACGCATGAGGAATCATTGGAAATTACTAGGGAGATATGCAATTAGAAAAACCAACCCCTCATTCTCTAGCCCTCCCAGTCCCGAATTTGGGTGGAACGAATATCTGCTCCTCCCAGCCGATTCCTATCCCAACCACCCTGCAGTCTTACGCTCGTTTGTCTACGTACATGCTTCGTTGAGACACTGTTGTCCCTTACTAGATTCTGATTGTACATCTTTCCCCCGCCTCATTGAACTTAATATCGTAAGGGTTCTTAACTTACATAGAACTGCACATTATTGAGTTCCTGTCGTAACAAAAAAAAAAAAAAAAAAAAAAAAAAAAAATTGAACTTGGTCGCCCTTACTGGGGCACTGAATCGTCTGCAGGTCGCTGGAGAGAGAAAGCTGACGTGGCAGAGAAAAGGTGGGGATTGACCCTCCTTATTGTGTCTAGCCTAATAGTATTATTTTGCAATTCAATTTATGGACTAGTGATGAGAGCCGATTCGATTTTCAGAATTAAATCTGCATATGTGGTCACGTAACGTAATGTTGGTGCTTAAGGGCATCCACTATGGTGGGTTTATGAAAAGGTCTAAGAAACATGAAAAGGTTTATGTTTATTTCAACCATAGTGAGCACTCATTTCATGTCTATGTGGCATGAAGATGTCCTAATTCTTGAACCTCTTTATAAATTGAATACATTTAATGCATTTGTTAAAAAACACATTTTATGAACTTGCAAAGGTTTATACTATAGTGAATGTAGGTTTATAAAATCAAAATGTTTAAAATTTATTAGCGTATTAATGTATAAACCTTTGTAAAAGGTTTATCATAGTGGATGCTCTTAACAAAAGTACAGCTAAAGTAACATTTTAAAAGTTTGCGTCAATCTTCTGAATATGAAACTTCACTTTGTTCATAAAGTCAAATAAAAATGCTAGAACCTCTGTTATAAACAGATTGCAGAATCACTAATAGGAAGAAAAACTATAACCTTAAGGATAATTAGCCCCCACTATATCGTTGATGGGTTACTACTGGTTAAGACCCTCTGGCGATCTCCTTGATGCTATGACATTTTCGCAACGACCCTATAAAAATCTTCCTACTAACATTTTTAGTTGCAACATTTAGAGAAATGCAGAGAAAGAAAAGAGAATGAAATCTGATGATATCAGTTGACAGAAAGCATACTTGCACCATATTTGTTTTTTGTTATTCTCAACCTAAAATAGCTCTCATATGTAACCAAAATTAACTGTACCAGCAAGAAACAACAGTCACAAATTTAAGGGACAGATTTATTTCTAAGAGATAGGAGCAACAATATTCTAAATTCATCCTGTGAGCTTTCTTTGTTGTATTTTTTGAGAAGTGCAAAGAAAGAAAAGACAGATGAATTCTGATAATATCAAGTGACACAAAGCACATATATTTAAACTTGCACCAGGGCCTCAGCGAACCTACTTCTACTTCTACTTCTTAGATGGAATTATATGAGTGAAAAAAACAACCCAAAATAGCTGTCACGCAGCTAAAAACAGCAGCATTTCTGTATTGCTTGGTTTGTTTTATTTTCTTTCTTGTTCTGCTACTGCTTGCAGTTCTCGTTGTTTCTAAGTGCTAGTCTTAAATCGAAAATTTATTCAAAAGTTTGGATTGCCGTGTACTTATATAAAGTAATCTCTTATATACCACTACCAATGCGAGAAAACTTCTAAGCATGATTTGATACCAACACAATACTGATGCACTCGATTTGATTAGATATCAATCTATAGGATTAATATGAGATACTGTTAATCACTATAGAGAACAAAAAAGTCTTCAATTTTCCTGGAGAAGCAAATTAATCGACAGCACACACAATTAAGAAGGTTGAATCAACATAAGCATATTAATCCTTTATCGTATTTAACCAAATACAATTACAATACTATAGTTAGAAAACTTATTCCCTCTTTCCTGTTACAACCGAGTAAATCCAAACCCAAGCGCACCAACACGCCTTGAGCTAAAACCAAAACTATGGCTCGACCTTAAACATCAGCAAGTCTAAGCATATTTTCTAACAAACACAAGACTAAAACCACATGTTACAAAATTTATTCCATCGAGCCAGGGTAGACCGTGGCTCAACCTACGCGCAGCGCTCCAGCGCCGCTTGAGCCCTGGCAGACTCTGGCTCAACCTCAACCCATCTCTTATACGCCTTCCCCGCCTCGTCCTTCATCTCCTTCTTCTCATAACACTCCCCCAACAGCTTCAACGCCACGGCATTATCCCCTTTCAATCTCACGGCCTCCACCAAATCCGCAACCGCCCCGTCAACACCCCCACTCCCCTTAACCCTAATCTCCGCCCTCTTACACAAGGCATCACTCCTCTCATCATCACTCAACGACTTAATCGCGAGAGGCGACAGAGCCACGTCCATCGCCTCGACCGCGGAAGTTGAAAACCCTTGCGCGTCATACGCAAGGGCTTTTAAAATATGCGCGGCCGCGTCTTTTGGGTCAATACTAATAGACTTATCCGCGTGGTCTGCCGCGGACTTTGCTAAGTTCGCGGCCTCCACGCGGGATTTGGCAAAGCGTGACTTGGATAGGAGCTCTGCTCCTAACACGAAGTGACGCTTGGCCGCGTAAATAGACTTGTCTCTATATCTAATTTTGTTGTAAAATTTTTGTGGGATGTTGAGCATCCATAGGAACAAAAAAATCATTGTTGAAATGAAAAGTGCTTGGAGTATTAAATCAGAAGCCATCGTTGATAAGTTGAGAGCCATTGGAAAAAAAAGAAAAAGCTTCAAGTGAAAGTGTGATCGATTGGATTGGATCTATGAAAATGTATGTGTTTTTTTTGGGTGTTTATTGGGAATGTTGGTCAATGAAAGTTGACTTGGTGTTGTTTGGGTTGTACGAGGTGCACGGAGGGTTGTACTTTTGTGGATATTTTGGGAGTCAAGATTGGTCGACTTGAAAAGTTGTGAATGACCTTTTCGGGTTTCTAGAATAAAACCATCTGGCCGTGAATCTCTGGTGGGGTAATATCGACATTTATTTTTGTTTATTTATGTTATACTAGGGCTTATTCGGGTTAACCTCGAGTCCTCGAATCAGTTAATTTGTACCCAAATAACTTGAAACATGAATAATCTTGACACATATAAGGATTAATTAGGTACGGGTGAGGTATTTCTTTTCTAAAACCTGATTAACCCGACCCGAATAAGTCTTACATGGTTCAGATTTAGTTGAGTAACAACACTAACTAGGAGTTAAATGGTTAAACGCATAATATGTTTTTGTTAAAGGGAATCTTGGACTTTAACACATATGATCTATTTGGGTGTATGGCGTAATCGTTTCTAAACCTTTACCATGACCACCTCAAAAATATTCACCGGGGAGGTTTAAATGCGAAACCTCGCGTAGGTACATTAAGATTTCACTACTAAGTATAGAAAAAGGACAAATTATTATGTTTGTGCATAAATATTGCTGTAATTATTAGTGTGCGTTAATAACATCACCTTTTACTAATACATATTACTAAAGGCTTGATAAGAATTCGAGTCGAGCCTATACTAGGTCGAGCTCTACTTGTTACATATTTAGAGCTTGCCAGTAGCGGAGCTAGAACTTTTATTGTGGGAGGGCCAAAGATATACATCTTGTATTTTGAGAGGTCCAAAAGCTAATATATATTTTTCTAACATAAAAATAGCATAGAAAATACACTCGATATAAAAAATCTTGGGAGGACCGGCCACCACCCTCTTTGGTCTTCATTACCCTCCACCTATTGAGCTCGCTTATGATGCTCAAGATCGCTTATGATGCTTGAGCTCCATAAAAGCTAAGACTCTAGCGATATTGAGCTCGAGCCAAGCTCGAGTGGCTTGATAAATATAATAGGTCGACTCGTTCACATCACTCTCTGTAACTCTATGAAATTGAATTGGTAAATAATATTTGGTAAACGATTTAAAAAGTTATCAAATAGTTGACAAGAACCATATTGATGCTAACTTTGGTCATTAGAATTGCGAATCTGTCAATCACATATCATATACTTACATGAGAGCCACGACTATATATTAACAGGTCTGGCGTAGAATCAACCGCCAACACACAATGGATGATATCCACTAGTGGATTTAGAGTTATATAGCAGCAAATCTTCCACTAAACATCTACTTGTTAACTGAGGACTAGAGTCCTATAAAATTAAGAAATATTCATATCCATGTTGTATTGCTTAAAACTTAAATACATATACGGAATTGCAGACTCCATGATTTCAGAGCCCTTTAGCTTTAACATATTCTAGTTAATCCTCACCAGGATTTTTTATTTATGATTAGACTGAAACTAAATATCTATAGATGTTAAACAAAGAAGAGGACAATGTAGTCTTCATGGACCTCCCATTTGTGCTGTTGGAGACTTAAGTAACTTCTTTAATGAGTTAACGATGCACTTAAAAGTTGGTCGTTGTGTAGGGTCACTGTTTCAACATGCAAAGATTAGTTTAGAAAAGTATACAGGATAAAAGGGTGATAGATAATGATACAAAGTGTTCTTACTCGGCCCAGCAGGATTCCATGAGTGAAGTTAAAGCCGGAGGAGTGTTGGCAGGTATCGTTAGTTTTCTGTTCTGGAAAGCCACCGCTCCAACAACCTGAAATCCGAGTTATGTCAACCAATAGAAACTTGTGCATATATTGACAAATAAGGGGATTGTGATGGGACTTTTCTAGAGGTTGAAATTTCAAATCGTTTTGCTTAGGAATAGGTCTATTCGGGATATGTTTAATTGTCAATTAATCAAACAGTAGAAAAAAACAGTATAACAAGAAACGTGTCGAATGGGTTGATACTTGCATAAAATGTATTTTTAGATGCATACTCCCTACACTATTTTCTTTTCAAAAAAGTCAAAAGATTTGGACAAAAAGTGTTTCGAGTCAACCTGATCCAAACAGTACCAAAGATGACCCATTACCCAATCCAACCCATATTTTTCTTGCAGCAATGACTAGGTCTTAACTTAAGGACTGACCTGAGCTGGGCTTAGTCCATTCCATGGTTGCTGCATGGTCACGAGCTCCCATAAGATCACGCCAAAACTGTAAACGTCGGATTTTTCATTTGAGGGCTCTCCTCGGAGGAATTCAGGTGCCATCCATTCAGGCTGAGATTGAATAACAACAGGATTAGGCTCAGTTATAGGCAAGAAAATGAATTATGAATAACTCTGTTCAGAAACAAATACGGAGTAATATACATAAATATTCTTATAAAACAGTCATTCAACAATACATATATCGTCTTATCAAAAGTGTCCACTTACTGTTCCCGCAACAGATTTTGATGATATGAAAGTATTAGCTTTAAATCTCGATAACCCGAAATCACAAACCTACATTTCAAAAACATGGAATCCAAGTTATATGTGGATATAAAATAACCCCCAGTAGAACACTACAGTTGACAAGTGTTGGCATCTATGTACCTTCACAGTCCAGTTTTTATCAACTAATAAATTAGGAGATTTAAGATCCCAATGAACGATTGGAGGACTAAGACAATGAAGATAATTGATCCCCTTTGCCTGCAGCATAAATAGCCAATCAGTATGTTTTCACGGTTCAAATCACATACGACTTCTAACATAAAAAAGACAGACGTCAAAATTACAAATAAAACTATAATTTCTAGCAATCACTCGCTCGACTGCACATCAATATTATAAAGTTTGACTTATGAGGTAAAAAGGACTAACTTTCAAGTTCATGGTTCATAAAACTTTGCTCTTGGAATTTAGGGGGAATAAAACTACTAAAACCACATTAAATGGCTGTAAATCTTAACAGTCACTAATCAACTCGACAGAAATAGGTAGCAAGGTCAAGCTAGATAATCTAAGAAAACACTGAACGAAGTTGGTACATACCACATCCAAAGCCATTCTTAGACGTCGTCTTTGATCCATACTTTCACCAGCTAATGGTCGGTGAATAAGGCGAAATAGGCTACCCCTGTTTCATAATAAATATAAATTTTTGAGTATGCTGATATAATTAAGTCATTAACCTTTAAACCCAAAATGTTACAAAATTTCTACAATGAGCAAGAACTAATGACCAAATTGACTATGGACTGTATATGCTAACTGCAGTGGTCATTCTTTTCATGAAACTCAGTTCTAAATTTTTGCAAGAATAATGGTTTGTCTTGTAGAATAAAAGAAACTACCTAGGTAGATATTCGGTCACAATTGAAAAGTGTGGACGAACAGTGACCGCACCCATGAAGAGAACCACATTTGGATGGCGTACACGTTTCATGATGGAGACCTTAAAAGAAAAAATTAACCACCGTCAGAATATAGCCTAGCATGATTATTGAGAAAATGTACACGAAAAAGTTTATTTTAAAATCTCGAAATGGTGTTACACCTCTCTCAGGAACTCCTTTAGTTGATCATCTTGAAAGTCCTGGACAGTTAAGACTTTAACAGCGACATCCTACAATAAAATCAATCAACTCTTCTTGAGTTTGACTTCAAAATATAATCATTCCAAAAGTTATTCGTAAAATATGCAAGTTTCCAATTTATTTCGAGATTTTATGACATTTAAACCAAATTGAGTTAACCGAGTTATTCAAAGACATGTGCAATGCTCAAAATATATCCCAATATAAAAATAAAGTTGAGGTTAAGAAATTATAGCAACAAGTACTAACCGATCCATGCCACTCTGCACGATGAACCGTCCCAAAGGAGCCTGAAAATGAATAGTAAAAGTTAGCCACTTTCAGCTACATTAAGCATTTCCAGAACAAAATTGCACCCAACAAGAGTCATGAACACATACCAGCACCGATACGCTCCTTGATATGCAATTCATCCCATGCTATCTCAAGCCAGTCCATTGCGAGAGATGGCTCAAGTGTCAAGTACCTTGGAGTCGTCACCGGAAAGTTTCCTCTACATTTTCCTTCACTCTCAACCTTTAGCGGATCTGTTTGAATGACTTTGAGTTTTGGTGTTTCAATCGGCTCACAGACTCTATAGTTCACATCGAGTGGTACACATCTCATCTCCTTCGGTTCTCTGTTGACGATAGTTTCTTCAGTTGATACATTTGGTCCTCCTTCAATGCCTGCAAGTCATTGATCACATAATGGCTTGTTACGATTATCTAATTATTCAGGGTCAAGTAATTACTTTTAAACAGTCCATTTCATAGTGGCTGCAAGGAGAGTTAAGTTACCGAATTATCCTATCTAAAATAATCACTTCTAAAACTCAAATTAAACACCCTCTTCCTACAATGGAAAACATAGGATTACAAATTTACATTCACCGGTTACGAACATCTTATGGATGTTATTTTTCTTTTGTACTTTGATCATCATGTTTGACATTTGCAAAACATAAAATTCATTTTGCAACTACATAGAACATACTCTTGACTTGAGAAATTGATGCCCGGTCCACATAGACTTGTTGAACTTCTTTCAAATGTGAGCTTTGAAACGGTGAAGGCACTGAAGAAAGTATGTCTCCATTTATAGAGGAGTCCGGATTATACAGAGTTCCTGGTTCCCCAATTAGATCCATTACATACTCCCTACAAGGCAATTATGCATATATCAACTTTCTAATTAAGACTAGATTATAAAATGACACACTTCTCGACATTTTCACACAATGAAGTAGATGCATGAAATAAAACAGAATCGGAATTTAACCTTGTGGACGTGTCATCTTGGATTTTGACAAGGCATGAGGATCTATGATCTTCAACACAATACTTGCAGCCTCGAGCTATACGGCAGGGCAGTCCCACGTAGTCAGCCAGTTTCTGCATATCAAAATCCATATTCCATCAGTATAATAGTCTAGTTTACTTGCACATTAGATTCCACGACCATTATCTATACATATAAAGGAAACTGTTCATAATACAGCCACACAAAGCAACATATATCTGAATTCCTAGCATAAAGTTTATAATCAGAAAATAAACAACTTTAAACCACTAGACTTAACCAAACTGAAAGAAAATTGACTTTTTCGGTTCAGTTAACTATATAAAGATTTGAACAAAGAAACTGTGAGTTGCGTTCATGATTTTGACCAAAACCAAACAACTTACACTTATAATTTAAATTATAACCTTGAAAAGAATAGCTCTGTGCCTACAGAGTCCCACAGACAAGCTGCCAACCGGAATTAGAATCCCATTCTGAAGATCCCTTAGCCTTGTACTTGCTGATTCCCAACGCGCATGTAGATCATCTTGTTCAATCTGGAATGAGCCCCTAAAATTACAAGATTAACACAGTCAATATGGAAAAAGCTTAAAGGATAATTAATTCACAAGTAGCCGAAAGTTTGAAATGCTAGTTTTGTACCCCATAGTAGATGCAACAAGTTTTCCAAGCTTTTCAGCCAACGTAAGATTGTTTTCTGCTGAAAAATAAAGCTCTTGTGCTCTATCCTCCAAGTCCCTTAGCTTTGAATCCCTGTATCTATCAACAAGAACCACCTCCATTGTTGTAGTGCCGGGAGTCACGGCTTTGAGCGATAGTAAAGATGGTAGGTGTTTCCCTTCTTCCGCATCGTTGCACATCATCCACATATATGGATCCATTCCAAGGATATTATAGAATCCGTCGGATATCTTATCGTTATATGACAAGATACCATTAACCTGAACAATCCATAATACATATGACCTTTTAGTATCAGAACTTAGCTTAAACTTAACATCATCAAAATGTTACTTTATATCATTAATAAATTCAGCTTGCATTTATACGTATTGGTGATGATAACTAGAAGGAAAATTCACTTATCTTATTTGAGAATGTGTTTTTATGACAAAAACCATGCTTAAAGCCTTAAACTACATTCATCTTGGGTGAAAAGATTCATGGCTGGTTGTGCCATAGAATCTCATTACGGCTCTTATATGCATCCTATCATAAGATACTATATTATTTTGGTATCTTCAGATTCACAACCTTTTTAACGTGTTCCTTTATCGCCCACTAATCATGATTTTTGAAGATATACTTGGAATAGCTTGCAGAAACAAAGCATATTGCTCTAATTATCAAAATCAAGATGCAAAAGCAACACAATGTTGACAACATATATATAAGATGATATTAATTGTTTAATCTGTTCCTCTAAAGATGGAAATTGTAATATACATGTTAATTCCTCCCCCATATTTTACACTGAGAATCCTACAAGTGCTATCAAATCCAACCTTTTATCAAGTCCTTTAGTTACATCCTAATTCTCTATGGAGTGTGGTGTGAACATGATTGCATATGTCCATAGCACATGGATCATACACCATTAGTTTATGCTTTAATTAACATTATGTTTGACATTTTTGTTAGAAAGCACAAAAAGTCAAGCAACATGGTTTGGAAGTCAAAAACACATTCTTAAATGTATATTATAGCTACAAACAACCAATAAAGACCATTAAAAGATACGTCCCCATGAGGTCATATATTCGATCAACTTGGAACCGCCCAAGTAGTTATTCCATCTTGTTATAGAAATGCAATAGTTCATTTTACATGCAACCTAATAAGAGTAATAAATATGATCAAAATCAAGTTAAAAACACTTTTAGGGTAGCAACCGTCAAAATATTTAAAAGATCGACCATCATGATGAACAGAATTCCTAAAGTACTAATGAAATAATGAGCATCCGAAAAGCATATATGAAAATACTTTTTCAACGGTTTAGGGATAAATAGTGAATTAATAATGTAATCATCATACAATAACTTTTTTAGTCAAAAGTAACTACTAATTAAAAATGCACGTCCAAAACTTAAAGATGACTTCTATAGGACTTGGAAAGACAAACACATTAAGAATGCACAAGAGTAAGATGACTTCTATAGGACTTGGAAAGACTAACACATTAAGAATGCACAAGAGTATATACTCAAAAGATACGATGATTAATCATGTCAATCACCTCCACTATAATCACAAAATGGCCAAACTATTTTATGATTTAACCTCACTACACATAAGATGTGGACCTTTGATGACAAGTAAACTATTATCCATTCAAAGAAAAAATTTTGAGAAGGTCTCCATGACAGTACCACCACAAAATGTGATCAGGATGCACTACGTGACTACCACCATAAATATAGTATTAAGTTACTTCTGGTGTTAAATATGCTATAAGGGAAAATTAATGACTAACGAGCTTACATCTAAAAATGTAATAAACTCCAAGTTGTTTATCTAACATCATTCTTTATGTCCCGGCCGGTTCTTACATCAACAAATTGTAATAAACTCCAAGTTGCGTATTATGTCTTCAAGCATAAGTTACATGTTATTTAACCAAATTCGACGCAAGAACAATTACTAACATGGGTTTGATCCTCTAATATAAAAAAATGAAGATCATTTATTGTTCTCAACAATCATAACTAGCCTACTATGGTTCCAATAAAAATATTTCTTGTGTCGTGTAACACTAAAATAAATCAAGGAATTTGGAACATATATAAAATGACAAGATTTTAGTTTAGTTTGCATTTTCATGATGAAAGAATGTCTAAAAGCAGTGTCTTCTTACTATGTGTAGTATTGTGTTTTCATCAAAATGAAGATTTCTATAAACACAAAAATACAAATATAATAGGGTCCTAACCGTAAAGAACACATTTATTAGAACTCTAGCAAGTAAATGGAAGCTTAATGAACATAGAAAAATGACAAAAGAGAAATCACAATCACTCATCATATGAAATGAGGAAATGATAAATGATGTTAATAAGTTGATAGGGAAGTTTAAAAGTATTAGATTTGTTATGCAATCAAATACTATATATATTGAACTTGTATTTTTCGAAGTGTAAAACTTAAACACCTTTTATAAAACAAAAAACAAACAACAACAGAATCTGTTTAGAAAAGATCATATTATTCAATTTATATCTAATATCGGTGAAGATATTGGTCTTGTAAGTTATTCACAGAAAACCATTCAGAATAATTGTTACAAATGTCATCAGCATGCATGTAGAGCATATATTTATGTATTCCTCAACTGTGTTTATGCATGGTTCATGGCGTTTATATTTAGTGAAAAAAATCAACACAAAGTTGTCGAAATAAATATCCTTAAACAAACTAAATAATTGTTTACCGATGATACCTTTGAATACATTGTTGTCAATAAAAATAACCACTACACGAAAATTTTATAATGATGTACAATACCACATGAAAATCATTCCATACTAACGTTTCATTTTAACAGCACCTTAAAATTAAAAGTATTTAAAAAGTTGCCATACGTCATCAATAGATAACCATAAATTAGAGATAAGGTGCACCCATAAACTAGAGATAGTTTGGTATCAATAGATATACCAAACCATTTGTTTATTACATTAACAACTTTAAAGGAGAAACCCAAATCTTTCTTTTCTAAAAGGAATCGTCTTCTCTACTATTACTATATTAGTTGAGAGTTCACTATCAACCTTGAGCTAAAAATCAATAAAACCGAAGCTCATTGAGTGGAGCTAGATTTTTGGAGAAGGGTCGGTCGGCATTCAAAAAAAGTGCACGTGTTCAGAATTTTCTTGCCGATATAAATGACTACTTTAGTTAAACTTCCAATCTTCACTTACAGAATAAAACCTTAATTTTATTTTGATGTAAACATTAAAATATAGAGGCTAGATCAATATATAATATATATCACAATTTCTTTATAATTTCTCTAAAGATCAAATGAGCTTGACGCACTACAAAAAACTAGTTGAATTCTCCACATTTTAAAGGCCAAATGGCCACATTTAAAAATGTGTAAAATTATTGATTCCACACTTTCTCAAGTGTGGTAATAATGGGTGTGACAAATTTTGCTACACATATAAGTGTGGAAATATTATCCAAATGTCTATGGTTAAAAGTGTAGAAACATTTCTTTGAATGTCCACACCTAAAAATGTGGCAAAATTGCAAAAATGTTCAAAAATAAAAGTGTGGAGACATTTGCTACACCTATAAGTGTAACTTTATTGTAATAGTACACACTTATATATGTGGATTGTTTTTAAAATATTTGTCACACCTATAAATGTAGCAAAATTATTATGCATATAAAAAAAAATTCCACAGTTAACAATATCGTGGCAAAAAAAAGTGTGGAGAATAGCACTATTTTTTGTAGTGACGATTAGTTCTTCACCAAAATAGGAAAACAAAAATAAATAAATAAATTATTTTCCTTTAGAAAAAATAAAAAATTTGCAAACCGTAAATCGTCAAGCGACAAAAAATATGAGAATTTATTTATCTTTCAGCAGACGGGCACTTCAATATGCATTCGACGAATTTTCTCAAGCTTCTTTTTTTCTAGTATTGAAATTTCTGCGATGAAAAATCATATAGGGTTTCTTATTTAAAAATTCACGTGTGATTTCACAAATCTCATATGTTTGTGATTTCATATGAAATCAGTTGTGATTTAACGAATCACATGTGATTTTATTGTCGGAAATTTCAACACTAAAACACTAAAAAAAAAAAAAAAAAAAAAAAAAAANAAAAAATCCTCGAGAAAAATCTCGTCGAAAGTATATAGAAATGTCATTCTATACAAAAATGAATTAATTCATTTCGGAATTGTATGATTCGTTTTTGTAACGTTTAACGGCTCGTAAAATATTCAACTTTTATAAAGAAGGATGAAAATGAGTTTTACAATTTGATTAAAAAATAAATGATCAGAATTTGTCTACTTGATTTTTATTTATTTTTATTTTAAAATAGGTTGATGGGCCTTGTAAATGTGTTTATAAGAATGTTCTGCAATCAAATATATTAAACTACAATACGTTGCAATAGATATTTTATAACTTTCTATTTTTAGACACTATAATCATTATCAATTGCAAAATTGCTAAATGCTGTCTTTTTACTATTAAAAAACTAACAGAAAATAAAATGATAAAGTAGAGTTATTAGGTAGAAAAACAGTAAACATGACATATATCTCGTGCATCTAAAAGAAAAGTATCGGAAATTTAATTTTATTCGTATAAAGTAATTTATTATATCTTTATATAATATATATTTTCGCGTTTGCTATAAGAAACCTAAAAATCATTTTGTCCGGTATGCTATGGTGGCTAACCGATCCGTTATAATTCTAACGTGTAGCACATTATGAACAGTTAAACACAACAAACTAAAAGACAAAATGCAACTATCACAATATACGTAAATGACGTATGAAACTTGAAACCAAATAAAACTAGATAGACTATTCGTCCATGCCAATTTAGATCTTCGTCTTCTATATTAGTTTATCTCAAAATAAGACTAATCATAGTCTTTTTAAGAGACTAAAATGACATTTTATTTGCATAAATTGTAATTAATGATTTTCTTAAACTATGTACTAAAGTAAGTGAAAAAACATACCCATAGACGATAGGAAACAGCCTCAGCATCATAACACGTAACAACGGGAGCACAACCACCATAGCCACGGCCTTGAATAAGCGTAGGCTCATCACCAATGGTCGCTTGTCGAGTCAACCTTTTAGCTAGCGTAAGCTGCAAGTAATACCCATCTCTCCATTTCCTTACACGATCCCTACAACACCCCCCTTGATCATCTTTACTACAAGCAAAAACATTTTGTTCTTGATGATCATTTGCACCAAGAACAACATCTTCTTCCATCAAGGAATCCTTACCAAAAACAGCAGAGCTAGAAGTCGCAACTGTGCCCGAAAACAAACTAGCTGCGTAGCTGCTACATGCGTCGCTAGATAGCCTTCGTAAAGACGTGTTTCGGCTTATTGGGTGGTGATGATGATAATCACGCCACTCGTCGTGAACAACGTCCTGAACAATGTCTTTGGCAACTGGTAACAACTGGTTGAGTTCTTCGGGATTTGATGTCATGGGATGACTAGTCTCGTGTGTTTTTTTCTCGACTAGCCAGTTTACGAATGCGGTAAGCTGTTGCTTTTTTTTCTTACTTGTGTGTCCGTACACATCTGTATTCGTAACTCGATCGTTTTCACGATCGTCATTGATCATGAAAATCGAAGATTGTTGTTGTTTCGATATATCGTCGGATTTAGAGGAAGTATTTGTGGGTACACCACTTTCGGGAAATTTTCTCGGAAAAATATAAGTTGTTCTATGCGGCATTTTCACAAAACCTTTAGTACAAAAGAAAATAAAATGAGTATCTAAATAAATCTAGAACTGATCGTGTTCTCTAGCACCGAAATTAACAACGCCAGTGAACGTAAACTGATCGTGCTTAAGCAACAGCCTTTTTCGCGTTGTTGACTTAATGAATCGCAGTAACGAACGCATTTTTCGACTAAATATACAAAAACTAAATGAGGCTAATAATATTAACTAGGAAACCAAAAATATTAATCATAAATAAGGTAAGATCTAGTAAGAGATAATAAGAAGAAGATGCAAAAGATCGAATAGGTTTATTATTAATTATAAGTGGAAACAAAGGTTTTGCTTCAAGAATAATGTAGCAGAGATTGTGTAGGTGTGTGTGTGTGTGTTTGTGTAAAAATATATATAAAAAAGTGGAAGGGGGTTGTTTGAATGAATATAAAAAGAGGAGGGGATAAGGGAGACAGAGTGGGTGTGCAGTGCGTAGGTTTAGAAAGGGTTTCTAATTGGAGGAAGGGGCGGCTGCATCGATATTTGTTAAAATAAACTAAACTAGAAACTATTACCATCCGCTATGGAATTTTGTTTAATTAAGCGTAATTTGTTTTTAGTTACACTTTTAGATGGAGGGGTAAATTATTAATATAAATTACCTTTTTTGAGCAAGTATTAAAATGAATTACTACAGTACTAGTTTGTCTTGTGAGAGAATGGTTATGTTTTTTGTTTTATTTATTTTAGGAAAATTTGCAAATATGTTATTTAACATAACATTTATTTTAATTTTATTTAACTTTTTAACATATTGTTAAGAATAGGATTTTTTCTAATGCTAAAATTACTTTTATCGTTGTGTATTTTGATATATTTAATATATTTACTAAAACTATACTTTATCTAACTAACGCCGTTATGAAGTATTATTTTTATCATTGTGTATTCTAAGAGTAAGAACATAAATCCTTTTTATTTGCGCCGTTATTTGATCCTTCTAGTTTGCTATTTTCGTGTGTTGTCTCTTTCTTGCATCGATCAAGTCTTGTATAGCATCTTCCCAGTTGTCTCCTGCTTCGATCAGCGTTTACATAACATTTTCATATTTTTTTGTTTCCTGTTTTTGACCGTCTGACAATTTGCCACGCTACTCAAACAAAAGCAATTCTATGGCATTTTGCATGTGTTGCACCTCTCCCGAATTTCTTGGGAGACTCCGCGTATAGGCAAACTTTTGGTGCATGTGTGGATGATGAGGGTACTATAGAGAATGATGGTGGCTGTGACGGAGTTATTTTTCTTTTGTTATTGTTTGTGATGGTGTTTTTGTTGGAAAAAGAGAAAGGTGAACACCATTGTTTAAACGTCGCTTAAATTTGTTGGCACAGGTGGAGGAAGACAATAATTCTCTAAAAAGTGATAAATGACGGATGCTAGTTTAGTTTATATAACAGCATGGAGTTAAACGAAAGGACGTAGCTGCTAATCATAGTTGACCGGTTTGTTTTGCTGTCAAAACCTTTTTCTGGATATCTAAACGACAGTCATGATTGAGAAACGCATGCGTAGAATTTCAAAACAATACAACTATTTATGCAGAATTTATTTGCACTTAATTCTTTTTCATTCGGACACACCATTTCACGCATCACATAGTTTTATCACACTTAAATCCTTCTTTGTATGCTTGTACAGTTGTGTGTGATATCAAAAAAGAGAGTGTGCATGTCAACTCTTTCATTTATAACAAAGCGTGTGCGAAATTTTTAGGGCAAATGATTAAAAAAAAAAGTATCATACTTGCCACCATTTTCTCTTGTTGGTAGCGAACAAAAATTTTTGCTTTTGTGGGTACTTTTCTTTCAAATTCATCTTTTTTAGGGTATTTTGCGAAAAATTTTGACATTTTTGCCCCTCTTAGCTAACAGAAATTTTTTTTGCCGAAAGTCAAAAATGTCACATAGCACCCTAAAAAAATGAATTTGAAAAATTTTGTTCGCTACCCACAAGAAGAAATGGTGGCAAGTATGATACTTTTTTTAATCATTTGCTCAAATTTTTATACACTATATAATACAATCTAAAATTTTACCCTAAATAACATGAACTTATGTTTAATTCCACGTTCTCTCTCAAGTTACTACCGCCCCTCTTTGCGTAAATTACTTTGAAGATGTTGTTTCAAAAATTCAAAAGAAAATGCAAAATTTTCAGGGAAAATTGTCTAAAAATACATCGAACTTGCCACTTTTTACTATTGTATGCTATGAACTTTTTTTTTCCTATTGTATGCATAAATTTTCATAATCATCCTATTGTATGTATAAACTTTCTTAATCACCCTATTGTATGCATCGTTAGTCCTAATTGAGTTAAAATATTTGCATCGTTAGTCCTCATTGACAATAGAGTTAAAATATTTGCATCGTTAGTCCTCATTGAGTTAAAATATTTGCATCGTTAGTCCTCATTGACCATTCTTACGTTTTTATCAGTTTCGTCCATTTTTATACGTTTTCATCTCTCATGTTTTTATCAAATCTTTTGCTACACTTTTTTTATCAAATATTTTGCCACATTTTTTATTCATTTTCGTTTAGGTGTTACGGTTTAGGGTTTAGGGTTTAGTGTTTAGGGCCTAAACCCTAAACCCTATAGAGTAAAAATATTTGCATCGTTAGTCCTCATTGAGTTAAAATATTTGCATCGTTAGTCCTCATTGACCATTCTTGCGTTTTTATCCTTTTTCGTCCGTTTTTCTTACATTTTCGTCCATTTTTTCTCATGTTTTCAAAGGTTTTTATCAGTTTTCGTCCATTTTTATACGTTCTTATCCCTAAACCCTAAATCCTTCTGATCCGAATTATTAAAAGTGTAAAACATGAAAGTTATCCGGAATGATGTTTTACATCAAAACTCGTGAGACTTTAACCCTAAACCCTAAACGAAAATGAATAAAATATGTGGCAAAATGTTTGATAAAAAAAAAGTTGGACAAAAGATTTGATAAAAACATGAGAGATGAAAACGTATAAAAACGGACGAAACTGATAAAAACGTATGAATGGTCAATGAGGACTAACGATGCAAATATTTTAACTCAATGAGGATTAACGATGCAAATATTTTAACTCTATAGTCAATGAGGACTAACGATGCAAATATTTTAACTCAATGAGGACTAACGATGCAAATATTTTAACTTTATAGTCAATGAGGACTAATGATGCAAATATTTTAACTTAGTTAGGACTAACGATGCAAATATTTTAACTCTATAGTCAATGAGGACTAACGATGCAATATTTTAACTTTATAGTCAATGAGGACTAATGATGCAAATATTTTAACTTAGTTAGGACTAACGATGCAAATATTTTAACTCTATAGTCAATGAGGACTAACGATGCAAATATTTTAACTCAGTTAGGACTAACGATGCATACAATAGGGTGATTAAGAAAGTTTATGCATACAATAGGGAAAAAAAATTCATAGCATACAATAGTAAAAAGTAGCAAGTTCGATGTATTTTTAGACAATTTTCTCAAATTTTCACCCTCTTTAACCAAGTCAATCAATTACAAAGGAAGCCTTGCTCACTACATCAGATTACAAGTAATTAAAGCTTTTGGCACTACATATGGTTTTAAAGGTATCATACTTCCTTAACAACATAAGGAGAGTTAATTACCGGTTTTTGGTCTTCATTCACCGTATGTTTCATCATATGAAGTGTCTCACAATAAAGGGTTGTATAGTTGCATAAAGTGGTAAAAGTGTCTCACAATAAAGGGTAGTATACAGTATACTTGCATAAAGTGGTTAGGACGTTTATAAGAAGCCCAACATTATGAAACGAGTTCTAGAGTCCCATAAAATTATGTATATGTAATGTAATACAACCTTTTGAGATGCATAAAATTAGTGTCCTAAAAATGTCTTTATATATCTGTTGCATTGAGACTTGTATTGGTACCAAATAATCGGTCCTAACACAAACTGTTGTAACAAGTTTCGTAAGATCAAGTCAAGGCGTACCTTCCTAATGACGCACGTATAATTAGGTCGTATATATAAGAGGACGCTTCTTTCATCGGTAAATACGGGGTACTATTTAACACAAATACAAGCGTCTTATATGAATTTTCACTTGTACTAAACATGCAGATAAAAGGACCGAAATTATCAGATCACATTTATGATAGATCATTTTCAAACAAAATTGTTTAACCATGCATCTCTTGAATCTTTTTTATATGATCCATCAGAGTTGTTTGAGATAAAAATGATCCTACGTATAAGCATACGACAATGACCATTTGAGAATTAAATTTATGATAAGATAAAAAACCTTCCAAAAATAGATGTGTAAGTCAACCTTAACCAAAGCGCGTTGATCTTCTTTGACTTCTTCATGAGAAATGGTCTATGTCGCAGTAAGGATCACGGTAGCAGGTTATGGGCAATTTGCAGGCGCCGCGTGAGTTTGATTATCCATGGAAAATTAATGTTGGTAACAAAGTTTCATAATTATTATTTCAATTAACTTATTTAAACTTTAAGTTAACCACAAAAACTATTAAAATTTAATATTGTTTTATTGTTGTGAAAATGTTATATTTAAACCACTACAAAAAACTAGTTGAATTCTCCACATTTTAAAGGCCAAATAGCCACATTTAAAAATGTGTAAAATTATTGAGTCCACACTTTCTTAAGTGTGGTAATAATGGGTGTGACAAAATTTTTCTACACTTATAAGTGTGGAGATATTGTCTAAATTTCTATGGTTAAAAGTGTGAAAATATTTTTTTTGATGTCCACACCTAAAAGTGTGGCAAAATTGCAAAAAATATACGTAATAAAAAGTGTGGAAACATTTGCTACACTTATAAGTGTAGCTTTATTGTAATTGTACACACTTATATATGTGGATTATTTTTTTAAATATTTGTGACACCTATAAATGTAGCAAAATTATTATCCATACAAAAAAAAAGTCCACGGTTTAACATACCGTGGCAAAATAAGTGTGGAGAGTAGCACTATTTTTTGTAGTGAACTATTTATTTGTTTATTATTTAGTTGTACCTTAACAATAAACACACACCTTTAAATTTAACTTCTCAACTAATTTAATATACAACCAACTTATTCATACATGAAAAAAAATACATAGGTCATAAAATAATAACAAAGTTTTTTTTTTAACACAAATAATAACCAAGTTTAGGATGGGGAAATTTGCATTTCTCTTATCTAAGATGTCACTTATTTTCAATTTAACTCACTTTGTGCCATATAGCTAAACCCAATTCTTTTTTCCGGGTTAAATGACGAAATTGTCATCACTTTTACATGTAATTATCATTTGTGCCATTGACTGAAAAATACACTTTCTTTCATGTAAATTACACAACCATCATCTTTTAATCTCATATATATGTAAAATTATTAAGTTTTCATCAAGAAAAATTATACCAATAAACTTATTTTTTTATTTATGCTATTAATTTGATGTTCATTTTGTTATTTTTGTTAATTTCCTTTTTACATTTTTTTCCACAAAATATCATAATATATATGTAATGAAAGATTTTCATTTATAGCTTAGAAAACAATAAAAATGACATGTTAGTGAATTAATTGCGAAGTATTATGAAATTAATTATTGTTTTCTTTCTCATGACAAAACTTCTTCACTTTCCTACTTTTATGCACAACAATTACATTTCTATATGACGCAATTTCTCTCTTGTAACATAATTTCCGTTTCGTTATTAAATAATAGATATTCTCTATACTCATATTCTTCTCAATTTTATCATACAAATTTATTAAGAATTTATTGTGAAATTCAATTCCAAGTTTTATTAAAAAAAATTATATCTTCTAAAAAACATCTAAACACTTTATAAAATATATACAAAGTAATAAAAATTACCAAACAATTATATCTTTATATATTAGGCATACCCCAAGACGTCGTTTCGTGGAAAAAAATAATATAGAAACTCCACCTCGAACTATGTGGTAAGTTACGAAAATTGCCCGATACTTCTAGCTTTTTACAGTTTTTTTATAAACAAACTCGATTTATCAATTATTTAAAAAATACTAAGGGAATTCTTTATAAAAAAATATACCTATGAAAAGGTCTTTAAATTGTAAATAAAATGAGCCTGATATTGCAATATTTTTAACTAAAACGTATGATTTTATAAACAATTATGAAGTTTATATATGTTTTTGCAAAAATAAAATAAAATTCAAAACACACCCTTAAACTATTTAAACTATTTACCATAACTACCCTAAACTTTATTACTTTACATTTATATATAATACATATTAATTTCATAAAAAGAAATCAAGACACACTCCTAAATAATGCAACAAGTTAAATAAACTACATTAGCATTTTACCTTTTGCGATTCCTATTATTATTACAAATTTATTTATCAAATATCTAATAAATATTTAGCAGTTTTTATAAAAACATATACCAATAAAAAGGTCTTTAAATATCGAATAAAATAAGCCTAATATTGCAATGAATTTCACTTATGTACAATCTTATTTAAAAAATGGGGGTTAATATTTCAAACTTAACTTCTTATTTGTCTGGTAAGGCTAGGCACAGTGGTGACCTATATTCACCCAATTTTGCGGCTGTTACGTCAGCTTTCTCTCTCCAGCGACCAGACATGACCCAAGTGCCACAGTGGTGACCGACTTTCTTTTTTTCTTTTTTTTTTAGTTCAAACATTTTAAAAAACAAATTTAAAATTCATTAAAAATAATAAACATTACAATACTAAATTAAAAACTTAAAAATGACAATACTTATTAAAAACTTAAATTAGTAATCTAAGTTGTAGCGTTGCTTGATTTCTGCCTTAAGCCCCAAAAGTTCGTTTCGTTGTCGTTCGCCTAAATTCGGGCCGATTCCTGAATTATAGAAAATCAGGTCTTGCTCCCGTTTTTTGAGGTCCATGATTTCCACTTGCCTTGTTGGAGTTTAATTTTCTCTCTTTTGATCGCTAGCTCTTCTTGCATTTTCTCTCTTGTTAGCATTAAAGAAATATAAAAGGAAGTGATGGTCATTCTCATTATTAGAACTTTGTGTCGTGTGTTAGAAATATGTAAAAGTCGAAGTTAGCGGGCTCATGGACTAAGCTAATATGTTATAATCTATGTTAGTTAGTCATTTGTAATCATGTCCACTAAAGCCCAAGTCCATGAGCCAAGCCCATAGAAAGCCTTATGTAAGGAAGTATATAAGGCACCTAAACCTTCATTTGTAAGGTGTGCTTGTGTGTGTAAGTGTGTGTTTTATATGAAATATTCTCTCTAGTTTCATTCTACTTTCTCTCTCTAAAACACATACATATATATCATCAAGTCACCATCTTTACTACATATTGTGCTTGTATATGTGATAAAGTTGATAGATTTACGGTCTAACAAGTGGTATCAATCGCCTAACAATGATTTAGGAGGGTTGCGAGTTTGTTTTTTTGTGTTTTTAAGCATATATCTCACGTTATTTTTCAAAAAGTTTCGTACTTTTATTGTTTCTTTGTGTTTTTTTAACACTCTTTTGATTCAAACTAGTGTTATAAACATTTCCCAACATAAAAGTTCCAATCTTTTTGAAAGATTTAAGCTTAAAAATTCGTACTTGGTTTTTGTACTAGTTTTCGAGATCTCAAAAAGTTTTATAAAAATCATCAAGTTTGCAACTTTCTTCAAGCTTTGGTGTTTTTAAGGCTAGAAGTACAAGAATCTTGGAATACAAACTTCATTTGGGTGTGCTTTTTGCGAAATCAAAATCTGCCACTTTTTCGAGATCCTTAAGCCCCATTTTATTGAGAACTTTCTCCTGAGCATATTATCAGATTTGGTGGATTACTCGGTGTTTCCCTTGCTTGTATAAGTGAGAAAACAAAAAAAAAAAAATGGTGAACATGGTGTTGCAGTAGAAGTAAAGCTATGGATATGGTATGGTTTAGAGCTCTTGGGAGCATTAGGATGGTGGTTTAAGGTCCTGGTTCACTCATTGTTCTATGCTTTGGACTAACTTGTAAGAATTTCCCGTTTTTCTTCATAAACTGCTATTTTCAATTATAGTTGCTGTTTGCTGTTAATGTGTGTTCATTTATACTTAATTAGTGTTAGTATAAACTAATTTAGTGGTTACATTGATTAAATCTTGTATTTGCTTTGAAAATTTCTAAATCTGTCCATAAAGGGGTGTTTGGTTCAGAGGATTGCAATGTACTCTAGCTTGTTTTAGATGTTGTTGTTGATTGTAACAAGATACATTAGGTCTCATTAGGTTAGTCAAACCTTAAAATCAGTAGGTATTTAGGAAAAGTCAAACTTTGGCCTTAAACTTGAACAATTGCCTAACTGTTAGGAATTTAGAGTAGCATACTCTTCATTTAGGATTAAAACTTGTTCATCTTGGTTAGAATAGCTTCATTTTAGGTTAATACATCATATTAAGTAATCTAGGATCACCCAAAATTCAGATTAGTCAACTTTTAGAAAAACGTTAAAAGTCAAATTGTTCATACTCAGGAAATGGGACAAGATTCAAAAGGATGCACAAAGTTCATTTCTGGATAAAAGTACAAAGTTTTTGTTATTCTGTGAACTTTTCCAGCTTGTTTATCAAGCTCAAAAAGAATTTTGCAATTTGGAGTTCATTTGCTCATTAAAATTTAAGTCCAAAGTCACTCTTTTGGCCTCGTTTCTGCTATGCACCCACTTAACCCAGTTTTGACCCATTTTCATTGGGCCATAGATTGGTCAATACTTGACCAAATGCTGTGATTCTTGTTGATTTGAGTAGCCCCCTAGGTGTAGTTTAGGCTTCTGTTTGTAGTTTCCCCCTCACTGCTTATTTAGTGCTTATTAATAAGCTATTTTTTACCTCCTTTTTACTTGCTGCTGCTGCCTTTTGTTCTTGTTATTATTCTTGTTGATTCTTCTTTTTGTTGTTGCTGATCTTGTTGTTGTTTCTCTTTCTTGTTGTGTTTTTGTTATCAGTTTAGCTTACTTGTTTAAGTTCATTCGGGTTTAATTGATTCTTTGGTGTGTTGTGAGATTTTCCAAAAGCAAAACTTGAATTTTACAAATTGTTGAATCTGATTTGATCTTTGAAACTGAATTAAGATTTGTTTGTTTGTTCAATTCTGTTTTCCAAAAGTTGTTCTTAAGGTTGTGTTTATGTGTTGGTAAAAAGAAAAGAAAAACAAACTTGCAAAAAAAAAGTGCAAAACCAGGATTCGAACACTGGTCTCCTCACTCATAAACACAACACACACACCTCAACCAACTGCCCTTGGGTCTTTTCTTGTAATTCCTTTCACCCTTAATTCTTTTATAGTAGTTATCCATTTAGCTTAATATTAATTTTTCAGCCTTATTTGCTTATTTATTCTGCTTATTTGCACTGTGCCACCAACTTTTTATATTTTTCATAGATTAGTTGTAACTTGTAGTATTTGCTAAAATAATTTCAGATTTATTAGGTTAGTTTTAGTATTTATTTTGAATTAATTAGTTTAAAATTGTTTTTAAATCCATAATAATAGATTTTATTAAATTTTAATTTTCTTTTTTCTAAATTTTTGTTTTGGTCATCTAGTAACGTAGGAAATTATTTGTAGGCCGTAGGCACTTGCGAGCTAATATTTCACCGTTTTTATTTGTTCGTTGACGTTTATCTTAAATAAAGTCGCGTTTATTTGTTTACTTATTTTAGGATTCCGATCCTGATTTTTGATTCCGTAGATAATTTAAGATTTCCTTAGTTTGCTCAATTGCCTTTTGATTCCCCTTAGGTTTATTTTACTTTATTTCATTTTCGTTTGTTTTTCCAATTTCGTTAATTTAACGTACCATAAATCCAAACAATCTTTCACAACCAAACATACAAGTCTTTAATCTCGATCTTTCACGAATCTTTCCATTCACACCTCGTTGGGGTACGACTCGGGAAATCACTTCCCGGTCTCACAAATATCACATTGCACGAGTTTACGAGGTAATCTTTTTCCTAAAAGGTTTACTTGTATTTCTCCACGTCTTGTTGTCACTCACGATAACGTTAACCTCACTTTGTTGATATTTTTGTGTACTTGTTGTTTTGCACACTAAAACACAACGAATCAAATACATAGGTCATAAAATAATAACAAAGTTTTTTTTTAACACAAATAATAACCAAGTTTAGGATGGGGAAATTTGCATTTCTCTTATCTAAGATGTCACTTATTTTCAATTTAACTCACTTTGTGCCATATAGCTAAACCCAATTCTTTTTTCTGGGTTAAATGACGAAATTGTCATCACTTTTACATGTAATTATCATTTGTGCCATTGACTGAAAAATACACTTTCATTCATGTAAATTACACAACCATCATCTTTTAATCTCATATATATGTAAAATTATTAAGTTTTCATCAAGAAAAATTATACCAATAAACTTATTTTTTTATTTATGCTATTAATTTGATGTTCATTTTGTTATTTTTGTTAATTTCCTTTTTACATTTTTTTTTTCACAAAATATCATAATATATATGTAATGGAAGATTTTCATTTATAGCTTAGAAAACAATAAAAATGACATGTTAGTGAATTGATTGCGAAGTATTATGAAATTAATTATTGTTTTCTTTCTCATGACAAAACTTCTTCACTTTCCTACTTTTATGCACAACAATTACATTTCTATATGACGCAATTTCTCTCTTCTAACATAATTTCCGTTTCGTTATTAAATAATAGATATTCTCTATACTCATATTCTTCTCAATTTTATCATACAAATTTATTAAGAATTTATTGTGAAATTCAATTCCAAGTTTTATTAAAAAAATTGTATCTTCTAAAAAACATCTAAACACTTTATAAAATATATACAAAGTAATAAAAATTACCAAACAATTATACCTTTATATATTAGGCATACCCCAAGACGTCGTTTCGTGGAAAAAAATAATATAGAAACTCCACCTCGAACTATGTGGTAAGTTACGAAAATTGCCCGATACTTCTAGCTTTTTACGGTTTTTTTATAAACAAACTCGATTAATCAATTATTTAAAAAATACTAAGGGAATTCTTTATAAAAAAAAATATACCTATGAAAAGGTCTTTAAATTGTAAATAAAATGAGCCTGATATTGCAATATTTTTAACTAAAACGTATGATTTTATAAACAATTATGAAGTTTATATATGTTTTTGCAAAAATAAAATAAAATTCAAAACACACCCCTTAAACTATTTAAACTATTTACCATAACTACCCTAATTTATTACTTTACATTTATATATAATACATATTAATTTCATAAAAAGAAATCAAGAGACACTCCTAAATAATGTAACAAGTTAAATAAACTACATTAGCATTTTACCTTTTGCGATTCCTATTATTATAACAAATTTATTTATCAAATATCTAATAAATATTTAGCAGTTTTTATAAAAACATATACTAATAAAAGGTCTTTAAATATCGAATAAAATAAGCCTAATATTGCAATGAATTTCACTTATGTACAATCTTATTTAAAAAATGGGGGTTAATATTTCAAACTTAACTTCTTATTTGTTTGGTAAGGCTAGGCACAGTGGTGACCTATATTCACCCAACTTTCCGGCTGTTACGTCAGCTTTCTCTCTGCAGCGGCCAGACATGACCCAAGTGCCACAGTGGTGACCGACTTTTTTTTTTTTTTTTAGTTCAAACATTTTAAAAAACAAATTTAAAATTCATTAAAAATAATAAACATTACAATACTAAACTAAAAACTTAAAAATGACAATACTTATTAAAAACTTAAATTAGTAATCTAAGTTGTAGCGTTGCTTGATTTCTGCCTTAAGCCCCAAAAGTTCGTTTCGTTGTCGTTCGCCTAAATTCGGGCCGATTCCTGAATTATAGAAAATCAGGTCTTGCTCCCGTTTCGTGAGGTCCATGATTTCCACTTGCCTTGTTGGAGTTTAATTTTCTCTCTTTTGATCGCTAGCTCTTCTTGCATTTTCTCTCTTTTCATCGCTAGCTCTTGTTCTGATGAGTATGCAAATACTCATCATTTTTGTACCATTTAGACTGCCAAAAACATCCAAAAACACCCAAATATGCATCAAAATAGTGAAAGTATCCCAAAAGTGTGTTTTATATGTTTTAGATGCAAAAAGATCAAAAACAAATGAAAAACAACCAAAGTTTGCATAATTGGCAGTTTCAGTCCCTCAACTATCAAGAATTGACAAAACTAGTCCCTAAGTACTTATTTTTAATAAAAAGTCATCAAAGGTCCTTTTAAAATCACAAATAATCATATTTAGTCCTTTGGTGTGAAATTTCATAAAATTACAAGTTTAGTCCCTGCATTTTGCAAAATTGACAAAAATGGTCCCTGGGATTTAAAAACTTTGAAAAAAAATCAATTTTGGTCCTTGTGCTACTCATCTTTGGCAGGAATGGTCCTTGGGTGAAAAGTTTGGTGAATTTACATGATTGGTCCCTGGAGTTTCAAAGTTTGGCAGAAATAGTCCTTGGAGGTGTAAAAATGGAAATTATCATTTACAGCCCTTGTACTATTCACACTTGGCAATTATGGTCCCTTGAATAACTTTGGAATATTGCCACAAACCACCCCTCAAAATTTAGAAATTACATTTATGGTCCCTGTACTTATTTATAAACCAAATGGACCTAATAATACACTAAACCCATCATACAACCCAACATCACCAGCCCACTCTTATTTAACCCAACCCCTAACCCTTTGTATAATACCAGGCCCAAAACCACAAGCCCAATCCCACACCCCCGTTTATAACCCCGGTCAAACCCCCTTTGACTCCACCTCTTCCCCCCAAAACCACTCCCCCACACTGCAAATACCACCCCTGGTTTTGCCACCCACTTGCCCACCACTATCACCCATCACTTCCACCACCCCTACCTATCACCTACACCCTCACAGACCCCCCCCCAAATTGCTCACACAGAGCCAATTGGCTATATAACCTCTTCCCGCCAAAAATCCAAATCAAAGGCCCAGATCATTTGAAGCCAATCCAACGGTCAGAACTTAATGGGATTTGTTCAGAGAATCAAGTGGAACCCTAAAGGTCAATATAAAAGAAGAAAGAGGCACCAGAGAAGAAGGTGGTAGTTAGTTAGTGTAATTTTAGGTCGTTTAGTGTAATTTTCATTTACCAGTTGTAATACTTAGATATAAATAGTTGTAATCTGTTTTTCTAGTGTTTATTGAACCTTATGTAACATCAATTTCAGTTCTTTTAATCCAAATCAAGTTATGCAATTTTTTATGAAAATCTCATATTATCTTTGATGTTATTAAAAGTTGTTGTCTGTTGGTTGTTTAAGCTCACTTAAGTCCCTAATAAACTTTTAGAAGCTTTTTAAGCAGTAAAATCAGCGTTTGCTTCAAAAACTAAAAATACTCAAAAATACCAAAAAAAATAGAGTAAAAATAAAAAATCACTGAAGAAGAAGATTGAAGCAAGGAATATGGTTGATTTTGGATGGAAGTGGTTATAGTGCTTCTTGGGAAGCTATAGGAATTGTTCTTGGTCCCTGGTTCCTTTGTTTCATAGCTGAGATTAGTGGTAAGCTTATTTCTCAAGTTTTAGCATTTCACTGTGGAGTGCTTAATAGAGCTTATATCCTGTTTAAATTTGTTTATTGTAGCTTATTGTTGGTTATTAGATAGATTTGTGATCATTTCTTTCAATAATATTAAGTGTTCTTCATTTGATCTCTTAACTGTTTTTTAGCATAATCTAGATTAATGATGTTTTGATGTTATAATTAGTGTATTTGTACTCATTTCAGTTTATCCTATCATTATATGTGTTTGTGATTCATTTTTATGATCTTAATCTGTTTTTGCCTTTGAAAATCTTCAAATTCAGTCCATATAGGGGTGTTTGGTACAGGGGTGTACCATGTGTTCTTGTGTTTATTTTGTTATTAGTTTGGCATAAGTAGATTGTATTAGGTCCTATTAGGTTCATAAGGTCATAAAATCTCAGTCTCCTTTAAGCAAAAGTCAAAATCCACCCTAATTCATTCTCACTGTTTAACTGTTAAGAGTTTTGGATTCATGATCATCATTTTTAGTTCATAAGTTGTTGTGGTAGCTTAAATTAGCTTTATATCAGTTTATAATAACACATTAAGTCATTTAGGATCTTTCAACTCTCATAAAAGTCAACTTGTTCATATTTTTCTAAAAAGTCAAAAGTGGTATCTGATAAAATGGGCAGATTTTCTTTGTCACTTCTAGGGTTCAATATAGTTTGGAAATAAGTGATTCTTGTTTTTATTTGTTATTTGGTTGCTTGTGGATCTGTATCATCAAGAAAATCTCATTTTGGAACTTGTTTGCTCATAGATTTTCAACCTCTAAATCACTTGCAGGGGAAGATATCTCCCCTGTCTCAGCACACTGTCACCATCTCCACCACTTGAGTGAGTTCCACAGGCCACATCAGTGAGCCCCAGGGCTTATTCTTGGTTCCTAGTTGTGCATAAGCTAGCTGAGAACACTTCTCACCCAAGCTTATGAGCTTAAGCTCTGTGGACCCCACCTGTGTGATCCCTAGAACTTTGTCCCATTTCTATGTTGAAAAAAGAAATCCCAAGTGCTTATTTTGAGCTTGTAGCTTATTCAGTGCATATTTCTTGTTGATTTAGCTTCATACCAGTTCTAGTAACTTGCTTGCACCATAATCCATTG
>LBNU01027137.1:35704-50222 GCA_014162995.1 Artemisia annua | reverse complement strand
TTTTTCCAATTCTGGACTTCACTTGTTCCTGACGGCGTCACCTAGTATAGAGTGACGGCGTCACCTTCTGTAATCTTCAAGGTCTTTTGATTTTTTGTTGTTTTCCGCACTTTTTCACTCCGAAAACGCCCGAAAATGCTTCTTTTGTGATTTTTCCTTCAAAAGTACCTAAAATGAGAAAAGAAACGACTTTGGGTGAAATCCAAACCAAAAACATACGAATTAGGACTCAAACCGACCCCTAAAAACGTAACATTTTTCGTCTCATCATCCATCACTGTGGACCCCACTTGAACTCATTTGAGCTTAATTCTTGCAAAAGTCAACAAAAAGTCAACTGTATAAGCTTTTAGTGTCAAAATAGCTTATTTTTAAGCTCTGTAAGTTGTGTCTTTACAAAAGTTTCTTATTTTTAGTTGTTTAATAGTTTTCCAAAAGAAAAACCAGAAAAATCCAATTTAAAATTAAGTGATAGTTTCTATTTAATATTAATTATCTTTTTAATTTTCCTTTTTAGTTTTTTATTAAGTAATTTGCATTTTTATATTTTTATTAATCTTCTTTTATATTAAAGTATTCTTAGTAATTTTTCCAGAAGTTTATATTGTCATTTAGTATTTATTAGATTTAATATTAGTTTTATTAATATTTAAGTATTAAATAGCAAAATTAGTTTTTATTAAGCACTACCTAGTTTTTATAATTTTCCTAGCTTTTATATATTATTAAGCTTCTGTAAAAATTAAGTTTGCAATTTTCCCTTTTCTTTTGCTATTTTCTCAATTAATTTAGTTTAAATAGTTTTTAATTAGTAATTAAGTAAATAATTAATAAAATAGTGTAATAATATTTTTTATAAACTTTTTATAATTTTTTAGGGTTCCTGTATTAGTTAATTAGTTTTATAAAATATTTCCTAATTTTCTAAGTCATTTTAGTATTATTAGTAATTTAAATTAGTTTAATTAGTTTAATTAATATAATTAGTAATTAATTGATATTAAAATCACAAAAAGACAAAAATATATATTTTTAGTTTTTATAATATTTTTAAGTTATTTCAGAGTTTTTAAAAATAAATTTTCATTTTCTTTGTTTTATTTATTATTATATTATATTTAGTTTAACTTAAATAGTTATTATAAGTATTAAATAGTTTTTTAATTAATATTAAATAATAAAATAATCAAAAAAATATTTTTCTTTTTAATTTAATTTTCTTTTAATATTAAGTTTGTAAAAGTTTCATTTTCACCCCCTGTAGTTTAAATTTGTGCAAAACTCACATTTTCTTCTGTTTGTAAACGTTTCTGATTTTCAATTTGTTTACGTTTGTTTATGTCTGTAATTCTGTATTTGTTAATACTGTTTCATAATCCTAATTTCAAGCAATCAGTAGTGTAAAATTAATTCCAAATCGTTATCTAGTTACTATTCCCAATCACTCATTCCCTAAACGTTTTTCAAATACAATTTCAATCTCGTCGGGATATAACGACCCGGGAATACACTATGCTTACACCGGATCATTAATTGATCACTCTCTCCCTCATTTGATTTAGTTGACCACTCCTGGTTGACTGGTTAGTTTGGGAGGAGTCATGTTCCTTCAATGATTTCCATGACTCTTCAATGTCTTTACTTTTCGCCGGTTTCGACGGCTTCAACCTGAAAAAAGTCGATGCTAGCGAACTTGTCCATGATGCTGGTGGATTACGAGAGGAGGAGGATGATTTCTTTCTGGCTGCGTTACGACCTTGTGGTCGTGATTCTCTAGTACCATCCTCCGCATCATCAGAATCATCCACATCATGGAAGTTTATGGGACCTTTTGTTGACCCCGAGATTGTTGTAGAACCCTTTGTTTTCTTCTGATTATTCAGTTGGAAAACATGCATCTCCCTCTTCCAAGCATCATGACCCTTCAATACTTTCCAACACTTCAACAAATTAAAATCATGACCGTAATGAACACGATACTCCATAAGAGCTTTGTCTTTATCGTCTGCATCATTCTCACCACTTCCATGAGTATAATTGATAATATCCATAATAGCACAAAAATTCGCAACCCTACCACGATTCCTAGTCTTCCATTTGGACATGATCGAGTCGTATGTCCGTTCTGAAGCGGTTTCTTTTTTAAAGTACCCTATCACCATCTCCCAAAAGCGGTGTCAGTAATATGCCAATAAAAAAGGTTTTTAATTTTTGAATAAAGTGAGCCGAATATTCCATTGTTCTTTTATTAACGTGCGATTTTATAAAAAATAGTGATTAAAAATTTAAAATCAACTTCTTATTTACTGGTAATATGTCAAAATGATATACAATTTAATTATATGAAAATGCATGAAATCTATTATGTAGACATATGCAATATGTTTTATGGAAAGAAAATAAAGTAATTAAACAATTTAAGTGATCAACCAATACACTGTTGCAAAGCACAGGAATTTTATTTCTCATTATATCTTAAAATTTAATCTTCTTTTATTTGAGATAAATTTTGCTTCATATATAAATTTTTAAATATTTTGTTTGATTCTTAAGAGTGTGTAAAAGTTATGTTGAATGTGAGAAGAGGTTTTGGTCATAAAAAAAATAGTCATAGTTTTAACCAATGTTGCAAAAATCGTGAATCGGTACTGAGGCGGTCGAGGGCCTTGTAGCGATTTTTAGCCGATTAATCGACCCTAAACCTTGTAATCGCCGATTAATCGGCCGATTACCTTGTAAATCTCTCCAAGTTCCAGGGCCTTGTAGCTTGTAATCGCCGATTAATCGGCCTTGTAGGCCGATTTTTGCAACACTGGTTTTAACAATATGGCACAAAGTGAGTTAAGTTATAAATAAGTGTCACCTTGAGTCAAAAAGATGCAAATTTTCCTTTTGAAAAGTATTTCGTTTTAGTCAATTAAAATATAAAAATTTCACAACAGTGGAACACTATTGATACTTTACGTGTTTTTATGATCAAAAGAAATTTAAAGTGAGTAAATCCAAACAAAAATCAAACTTGGTTACATTACTGTTTTATGATTTTCACCGATTATTAAAATATATTTAAATATTTTCAGATAGTCTAAAATTTTACGTATTATTTAGTATGAAAATTTAGATTTTCTATATAAAGAAAGATAGATGTGAGTTGTGACAAAATAAATACGTATTTTTGCTAATAACTACCAACTATGATACGTATTGTGGCAAATATGCACTGCATACAAATGTACAATTAGATTTCAACAAATACTATAAAATCAATAGCGACTTAACATGGATATGCCCAAAATGTTGTTGGATTTATGTTAAGAATCCAAATTAAATTTTTTCAAAAAAGATTAATTCCATTGAGATGATTACGAATATATGATCATATATATGATCAGTGCATCTTCTGTTTGTAAATTCATGTTATTGAAGTAAAAATGTAGTTCGATAACAAACTTTTTTTAGAGTGTAAACGGTTGAAACGGTAGCTAGCTGTGCAACGACGGTGTTACTTGTTAATTCACGATCAGACGTGTAAGAGTCGCCACCAGAAACGACATTATAAGCCATATGCAAACTTTGTGAAAGTTACCCTTTTAATTGTATTATACGTTTCCTTCTATATCTGTTTTGAATGTACGTACCATGAATTTTTACGTAATGAACTTTTATTCAAATACACACAGGAGCAGATACAAGGCGTGAAATGATGATTTTATCCTCTTACGTACACCTTGAGGCGTGTAGGGGTCGAATTGTTGAGATTATGATGTCACTTAAACAAATTAAAATTATTGGACTACGTTTACAAGACCAACAATGTTATATTTGTAATCTTAAATATACGCTTTCTAAATAACTATTTATATTATATAAAAAGGTGTTTTAGCTTGGTATGCACCTAAAACAGAAACCCCTATTTTGCGAATCATGCAGTGAACAGAAAATGATTGTTTTCTCATTTGAGATCTTTTAATGGTTATATATTTTGACTCCGTGACAATGTGCTAACATTGATACACATCATAATCAAAAGATTTTAGTTCCATGACCCCTAGTCATTAGGGTTTAAGGGATTGCAAAAGTTGGATGATAAATCACATGGTGCTCATGAAGGCCATAGGAAGTATGTGGCGTTGCTTTTGGCTGAGTCTAGTCGTAGTTAATGCAAATTGTACAAAGCTACAAATGGTCAAAGCGCGCACCACTCGTTTCAAATTTCTTTTTGAATTGGTTGCCATTACATGTGATACCTAGTTATCTTTTAGATGAGACTTTAACAAAAAAAAAGTTTAAACTATTCTCGCACAACCTAGAAAAGGAAGTACAGTAAATTTTTAGAATAAATATAAGGGTTAACTGCATCGTTTAACAGCAAAATTTCTTAAATGTCCTCATCATATCTAAACAACAAAGAATACCAATGTATTCTATGTACATATGATATCGAAACAATATTTGAATTACGTAGTGTATATTGGTGCCTTTTAAGATTCAAGTATGATAATGAACATTTAAAAACGATCGTTATTAGTAGATTATTTTTTGAAAGGTGTTATCATTAGATGAAATTAAGACTAAATGGAAAAACAAATTGCCAAAAAAGGAAATTGTTAGCACGTCGTGCATGTGCAACAATTAGCAGCTAGTTTTGTTATAAGTAAGTAGATGAAAGTGAGTTTTAGATTTCGAAAGAAAATTAGATTGATTGAATTTATTTTCTTAAAACTCAAATTCTTTTACAAATATCAAGTGAGTTTCAAGTTTCTTCTCCTCCGATCTATTTCAAACAAAATTAAAATTTAATTTTTTATTTCTAATTTGAGTGTTAATACATCAAAGAATTTTTATCAGACTCTTGAGATGTTTCAATATATAGCTTCTTGTTCTACGGTTAACTTCTTAAAAATGTAGCTTGTTGCCATTGATGGTAATGCTAATGAACTAGTATGAACAAGGCATGCAATTTAAAACCCGTTATAGATAAATTCACAATAGTCTCACTTTCTCTCATATGGTGGAAGATTAACACTTAATGTAGTCATTTAGACGGCTACTTTGAGTTGTTTGGAGGTTTTAGGACCGGCTAAGCTTCGACTTAAAACCAACTAGGAAAGACACGCTTTGTGATGAAATCAGAGTGCTATTGCATTCTTGGATCATTTATAGGAACAAGAAACCTAGCCCTACTTGGATCGATTGGTTAAAACCCCCCAACTTCATCTTGTACAAATGTTTACTCTCTTGTATTCGTTTTAGCTTCTTACCAGCTTGTTTTAATAATTTTGCCTTGTTAAAAAAATTAAATAATAATTTGCCATTCCAAAGAAAAAAAAAAAGACCACTAGACCATCAACACATTTGGCCACCTCCCACCACCATGAGCCCCCTACCGCCCTCTCATGTAGCATCGCCATCAACTAGCCCCTGCAGTACTAGTTTGTTGCACCAACATGGAAAATGAATTAAAAATAGGGTTTTGCTAAAAACAACCATAAGGATTGTTGTTAAGCATTCTATAATTAACAAATTAACATATATTCCATAATTATAGACATTTATTTGTTTTAAATATAAAATATGATATTAAACATGGTATGTTTGATGTTCATTAATTATTAACTTTTTTAATTATGGAATGTTTAACCACAACTCATAGAGTTGTTGTTAGTAAAACCCTAATATGGTAGATTTTGTTTTAACTACTTGAACAACATACTAGACTAACTACCCAAATGTGGATGCTATTAATGTGGTCCATTAAATAGATGCTAATTTTAACAAACAAATTATGAAAACCTAAGCATGAAAACGACAATAAATAAAACCATAATCATGGGTCAAACTTTGAATTTCTAGGCCATTTTAAATGTTTTTATTGGTACCAATTATGGTGAGATACCCCATTAATATATTTGTTGCGAGCCAAAGAGGCCACATGGACATAATTTATTTAGTTACCTTTAACACTTGGACCACGTTGATAATTTACTTGTTTCATTTATGTATTAACAAAGTTGAAATAAAATAATTCGTCTGCGTAGGAAAAGAAAGAAAAGTGGTACACCTTTAAATTACTTTTTTTTTTTTTTTTTTTTTTTTTTAAATAACCTAGTGGTGTGTAAAGTTTTGAGAAGAAACGATGACACATTTTTATTTTTGAACTAATATGCTTCTTACTTTCTGGCGTAAAATTAAGAAAGATTTTTTCTACCGAAGTTGGACAATATATAAAGTCCAGAAAACTGCGAGCTCTTTGAAAAGATCACGAGCTTACACTAAATGTTAAATAGCAGTATATTTCTATGTTTGCTCGTTGCGATTGTGAGTTCGACACAGACAGACTACGTGACTCTTATATATTCCACAAAAGGTGTAGATCGGCGGAAACATCCTAACCTCAGGTGCCTTTTGGCACACCCCACAAGGAATAGCTTCGGCAACTCTCCTGGCCTGGGGCACCAACTGGAGTGAGCACGAGCCAAGAGTCGGACCCCTCTTATTCCACAGTCTCTCCTGTGTGCCCATAGGTTTTGCGGATGTGAGTGCCTATATGAAGCAAATGCAAAGGATGAGACTTGAACCTGAGTCTACTGACTCAATCACAAGTGCTCCAACCATTGAACTAATACTCCATTGGTCTCTTATATACTATTCATGCATGTTGAACAGACTTTTCTAGAGTGGAACTTAATTAGCCCATAGTTAAGGCTGGTAACTCGACCATCTTTTCTGTAGTAAACATAATTTACTTATGTAGTTATGTAGCAATTGATGTTTAGTACTCAAATACTCTAATTTCGATGCTTAAATCATTGCTCAAAATGCTTAAGTCGCTATTTGCAATGAGATAATTAAATGACACTTTTATATTTGGTTGAACGAATAGAACTTTATGGAATTTGCATATATACTTGATTCGGAAATGACTAGTCATAACTGATGGGTCGACTGAATAGCTTACCGAGTTCTACTTTCCATTTTCATAATGCTATTACATGGGTCACAAACATCACTACTACCATCTTTACTATACAAAGACTATAACAGTAATTATGTTTAAGGAACAAATATATTACTCGCTGCTCTGATAATTTATTTCAAAGTGATGAGTAGATGTGTTAAAATGAGCATATAGTATTCTATAAATCCAATCAAATGAAGTAATAGGTCCTAGGTGTCTGGTCACAAGTGATTCACCATAAATCACCAGAATAAAAGGCATATTGACCAAAATCCAAATTTGTCAAAATGATATGCTTCATTATCTGGCTTATGATTTTTGAATGTAACGTTTTTATGCAAATGAACACAAAAATCATACCCTGCAACAAAAGTTTGAATGCTTTGGCTCACTCGACTCTAAAAATTTTCACTAGATTCAGGATACAGTGTGATTACATATGGCTCAATTGCCGAGTCAACCACACCCATATTTGGTTGTGATCAAAATCGAATAAAAGAAATTCATTTTCAAAAACTACCTAATAACAGTCGATCCTTAACAAACTGAAAAAGCATCTACAAAATCTTTTCTTACGAATCACATTTGCGAGCCTCGCTGTTTTCATAAGAAAATAACAAAACTTAAAATGGTGTTGCACATACATGTATAATTACTCATTTACTTGTATTCTTCTCGCCCTTTACTTTAGATGCCTTTTCGCGTTCAATATTAGATTTATCTTATACTGTATACATATATGGGATTAAGTTAACCTTATTTTCATATCAAATATACAAATCACATCCATAGGGAATTCAGCGAACTCTTCACGGCTCAAAGCAGGACGGATACCTGATGCTATATACAACTCTCATAAACCACAATCCTTTTATATCTACACCAATCCTTGAACCTGCTTTTGATGGTACAAAAACTCGGCCTTACCTATGGAGCCGGGGCCCGTTGCCTCACTGGCTCATGTTAGCATGGGCAAGGCGTTGCGATAAACTCTACATTTTAGTTTTCTAGGTTGTTCAAGGAGGCAACGGTAGTGATTTTTCTTGGGCAGCTTGGTATTCGAGGAAGTCCTCGTAAGGATCAGATTCACTGGAAGAGTTACTTTCGTATGGTGTGGTTTCTATTGGTGAAGATGGAAGCGATGAATCTATCTGCTGCAAAGGTATACCTGATCATGCACGACGGAAAAGCAGGTTATTTATTTATTTAAAAAAAAAAAAAAAAAAAAAAAGCTTTTTAGAAAGGTAAACTGAAAAAATTTACAACTAAAAAAAACCTCCTTGACAAAAAAAACTAAAAAAAGAAAAAGACCGAGGGAAAATGAACAAAGTAGCAATGAGTACAACAATTTTCCCCTGGGCGCGCCGAATCACAACTAAACCGCAGAGCAAAGTAAAAAGACACAGATTATTAATATATATGCATAAATATTATATATAATAGTACACATTAATAGTATACTATATTATATTATTTATAGCATATATAGATACTATATATATATATATATATATATATATATATCGGAAAAATTTATTCCACATAAATTGTTGGTTTTGTTTGCATTATCGATGGCTATTTTGGCATAAACACATAGGGTGCGTTTAGTTGAAAGAAAACACCCTTATTTTCTACAAAATGTTTGTGTACAAAACAAGGAAAATAGAGATTGCGTTCAAATCAAAAATTTCCCAACAAATTCTCTATAAAACACAAAACATGCATTTCCTAACTTAACAAGGGAAACTACTAAACACATATACTGTGTTTTCGTTGTTTCCCTTGTAACCCCCCTCCCTCCCTCCCTCTTGTCACATGAACGTGTTTTTCTACGTTTAGTGGAAAATTTAATCCCCTCCTTAAAAAATAAATAAATAAATAAATAATAAAAAATCTGAAAATAGAAAATAGAAAATTAAGAAAAATTTCTCCAACTAAATGCACTCATAAATTTTGGCTATTTTGTCAAAAACCCATATATAATTTGGCTATTTTGTTCATTTTCCACATGACTAGACATTATAGAAAGACAGATGAGATAAACCTTTCTTAGCGCGAAACTTTTTAGTGCCGCGTCTTAGCAGCTTTCTCGCTTTTGTTATAGTTAGTTGCCTAGCAAAAGGAGACTCTGAATCACTTTCACTCCAATCACCTGCCATGTGATCATTCTCCCCATCGCCTCTCATTGTCCGCAGCACAAAGGCCTTAGCCCTGCGACGCTGAGAATGGAATAGTCCCTTGATCGAAGTGACAAATCCGTCACCTGCACCCTCAGGAGGTCGTTTAGGCCATGTTATTGGAACATGATCTGCTTGACCAGAGGGACCACCGTCACTATCACTAAGAATGAGATCAGTGGTAGGGATATCAGATACGGTCGTCTCTTTGCCTTGACCCTGTAATTTATTTTTGAACTTCTTACCCTGTACCAATAGAATCATAGGGTGAACACATGTTAATGTTGTCCGGTTTGTCCAATAATCTATGCTCTTGCAATAATATAACATCAAATTATTGATCTAAATTATGCTAGTCGAATCATGGTGGTTATCAAAATAAGTATCAAAAAACCCTAGTTGGCTAACCGCTAACATCTAGTTTATCCTAGTTATGATTTTACACCTGAATAATTTACAGTTAGATTTACAAGATCGTGCACAACATTTAAAACTCACATTAGGGTATTTTTGTACTTGTCAGACTTCAATGGAGATTAAACTCTCACAGTGATGCTAATGGTAATTAGAGAAGAGCAGTTGAAGTTGAAACATAGTTGGCTAGTATCACCTAAATTTGATACAACCCAGAGCATGGTAACAGTTGCAGTAGATTAATAGCCTGTATATAGTGGTGGACCTAGAAATCTATGGTCGGGGACTGAATTAACTATATTCCTATATTCCTTTGTTTGTGTGGGTTGGGGGTACCCCTCATGGCTGTCACTGTGTAACACTGTATGAACTAAATTATGTCCATGTTACGTACTTAACCAAAACTGCAACGAATTTAAGCTGATCTTTAAGCTGGCATTATAGGAGATCCATCCAAGGAATCTATACAAAACTTCTGGTAACGATTAAAAAAGAAAGAGGGGCATTTTGCCCCAACTGCTCCAATAAACATTTAACAGGAGAGTATTAATATGTCATTTACCTGCATTCCTGTGACTGATTTGAGAACCCCCCAAATAATATGTTTCTTAACCCTTGAGAACAGCCTCCTCCAGGTTCCATTAAAGTCCACACGATCGAATGGATCCATAAGCAACCTTAGCTCACTTACAGCAAATCTAGAGCCTTCGTACGTCACTAGTAGTTCAACCTGTTTCATATAATGAAGATACATTAATAGAGTAAGAATAAAAATACTAGCTGGACTTGTGAATAATATCATAAATTTAATCCTTGACCAACCTGGCTTATCTTGATATTATGGAATTCCCTCATTACCCGAGGTCTAGACCTTTTCTCATCATTTGGTTTATTCATCTTCTTTTCTTCTTGAGAAGAACGACCAGTTTTAGAAGTTTTAGTGTCCTTATATTCCATCTTTGATGGAGCAAAATTCGAAGAATGAAGTTGTAGCATAAGTTCATTAGCAACAGATTCTGCAACAGATTCTTCACATGTTCTGTCAAAAGATGAAGATCGTGCCAACTCGAGTGCTGTGACTTTCCCATTCTGCCCCTTCAATGCCTACATGTGTGGCATCACCAATGATTAGTGATATGCTTAAGAAACCTGACATCAAAGAAACATTAGAATATTAAAGGCGATCAAAAACCCACATGTGTCGTATCACCATGGATGGATGAATGATTGCTTCCAGATGTTACGGGCACTACATAAGGGTTGGATCTGGAGGATCCCCCTGATTCTTTTGTTGACTGACTGCTTGAAGCAGAAGCCTCATTCACAATGGAACCTTTTTTTGCTCGTCTTAAACCAGAAGTAGTTGAGACCTTCCAAACTTCCTATTTATCAAAAGGCAATGTTCAATTGTTACAGTTTTCCAAAAATTTGACAAGTCAATAATAGAAAGTCTCCTAACCTGTCGTCGCTGACTATCTTGCTCCTCCTCAGGGAAGAAGTACTCCCACATCATTCTGTACATCGTCTCCGTCAAATGTATTTTCAAAGGGTAAATGTCCACCTATAACGATTAAACAGTCGTTTGATTAGTACAGAATATATAAACATCCCAACCCAGTTGAGCATTGATGAGTAAGCATTTAGCAGTTATTTCAAATGGTATTATGGAAGGATAGGGATGTAGAAAGAAGCTGTGGGTCCAGATGGTAAGGAGAAGGTGTGCATGCTTATCGTCCGACTGTAAAGATGGCATAGTTGAAGGATTATCGTAACTACAAGCTCTATACTAAACTTTCATGATACCATAATTCATAATTGGAATCCACTTGAAAATTTCTATTGACCTACAAGAGAGTAACACTTGATATAGAATACTTGCGTCTTCACACTTTGCAGTTTTAGGGAAGTGAACTCCAAACATGATTTACAAATTTGATAGGCTTAATGAGTATTTATTGGAGTGATGAAAAATCTGCTCACACCAATCCACTTGCATCATATTACATTTATATTACCCGTGTATAAAATGATTTAGGAATTGTTCTTGTGGTAGTAAGAGGCATACTGAAGAGTATTTACATAGTGGTAACCAAATTTTCGAGAAGAGATCATGAGGGGCGTAAAGGAGGTGCTAACCATTAAAGGAAATTAAAAAAAAAAAAAAAAAAAAAAGAAGGTATTCTTAGATTTATTATTTCAATCAACCCTCTACCCAATCAAATTTGCTATGCGTATTGAAAGAGCGACTATTATGATAATCAATTGTTAATTTATGTGTGGTGCATTTTTACTTCAAGAATATCATCTCTAATTGATCCACTGTTCCGGAAATGTTAAAAGAAAATAATTACAATTACTTTGACTATAAGATTCACCACGACTATGTACATTTACTTTTCCTATATGTGAAACAGAACATATTAAGCAGTGAGTGGGAATCCGCACCTGGAATAATTCAATAGGTGAGTTGCCGTCCTTTGGAGCTCCTTGTTTTGCATCTACTCTAAGCATGACCTTTCTGCAACAGCAAAAAGTATGTGTAAGCTCATAAACATGAATGACAAGATACAGTTATGGAAATGCAAGTACAAGATATATGGAGGCAGGGACCTAGCAAAAGAGGGCAGGTCACGAGGGAAAGAGGGACAGGCATCTTGTTTTAGAATAACAATAAAAGGACAAATTCCCATGATCAAAACTTGCATGTCATGAACAATAATAGTAATAGATTACTCCTATAGCCTGGCATATATTTGATTTTTATTTCCAATTCAAAACTGTCACCAAGCATAGCATGAAAAAGCAAAGCAGAAAGGGAAATCATTACGTACTTTCCCCATTCAGAAGTAGTCCATGCTGACAGAAGCATGTCAGACTTGGCATTAGGCAGGCAATTTCTCACAACAAAGTACTTTGTGGTGAACCTAGCGAGACCTACATCTTTATAATCTCTGTCAAAATCATATATCTGCATACAACAAAAAGATTTATTAGATCGTCAGGAATGAAACCCACTCCTGACCCCCACAAAGGGATAAAATTCAACAACCAAACAAGAAAACAAAAAAGAAGAATAAGGAGAATAAGCTTTTGAAACTTGAAGATTCAATTTTTACGCCATTCTTCCAAAATTTCATCTTTAAAGATGAGGTGCAATGATACGATTAATTATTTAATTAGTTTATTTAGTTGCCTTTATTATATCGTCTTAGTGAACAAGTTAAAGTATTATGGTAAGTATAGGAATAATCTAGTATTTAAGTGGTCATTAGGGTTGTAACCGGATTATGCAGAATATTATGAATATTATGGTTTATTGATTTAGTGTTAAATGGGAGAGCTTATTCGACCTCTCGAACGTCGATTACTCTATCTTTATTGTTCTTTTATCACATTATCGATCCGGTTCTTATCATGCAAGTTTTATTGTCGAAAGTGCTGTAATATCTATTGTTATAGGTCAACCACACCCACTTGGCTGAGAAGCTAGAATTTAATATTTAATGTAGAGGTTGATATACATGGATTTATCTTCTAATAGGGAGCTAGGATAATCTTTCAGTATATATTCATATATATAGTAGCTATTGGTGGTGAGTGTACATGAGTTTTATTCCTCAGGAAATAGGCAGGTTTTACATGGTTGACAAGTACAACTCGACTAGTGACGCTACAACTGGATTATCTACTAAAAGGTGAGAATAAGGCATCAATTAATTTAGTCTAAACAAAGGATTTAAAGTTAAAGACCATTTTCTTGGTTGAACAACTCAATGAAATCTTATGGAAGTCAGGAAAAGAATATGTATTTGGTGTTTGTTTATCTAGATGACACATATGATAAGAAGTGACATGACAAACTTCTGAAACAAAACTCCTTACAATACATGCCAAGGTTTACACCAAGGAACAACCAGAATGTAAGAAGTGAGAAAACATGTGCAACATGAGACAGGACCCCCTGCCTCTAGAGTTACCCAAGATTGGGATTGAGGCATTATCATTCTTAATGTTATCCATGGATCACATGATGAAAGAATAACAATTGATGCTGCTACGAAATGTGTTAAAAGTTATTCTTTGAAGAACACTTTCAGATCTATCACGGAGTATTAGAAATGAAACTTTATTGGACCAGGAAGAGGATCACAAGTGCATTTGGACATTAACTTGTTAGGAAAAAAAACAAGTGTACCATAGATGTGGTGAATGTGAGCAACAAAATGCGGGCAGGAATAAAACTGATGATAAGCAAGAAAAGGCTGGATTGCAGGAGTTGAGAGAAGTTGAGGTAACACCTGCATTGATCATCTCCAATGCAAACATTCAAATAAGCCTATGGTGGAGATTGTTAGGAGAAGTAGAAATTCACACATTTCACAACAGGGGTAAAGAGTTAAAGTTTGCATAGACATGTCAAATATCAAAAATGATGGCTTCGGACAAGAGTACATGGAATAATACAATTATGTAGACACCCTAGGGTTTAATCTCCATTATGTTTGCTCTTGGGTTGACTGTTCTGTAACTTGTTTTCAGTCCATTTTAAGTCTATCCCAACAACTTTGGGTACAAATATTCTTCTTTTCTGCCTCTTTGTAGGAGGGACCCCCTTCAGTCTTAAAAGTAAGGTAGAACAAACAAAAGGTCTTTGAAAACTTACCATGTCATTTATCTCGGCCTCTGCAAAAGATTTTCCATCCACAAGCATTCCCCAAACCACTTTGTTGATTTGCAATGATATGCGCATGGCACATGATGGGCTTTTATTTTTCTCTTTCTCCATAAGTCGTATTTGTGCAGCTTTCTGCATAGCCATCCTCAAAGATGCAGCAGCGATCTTTCTAGATTTTTGCGCATTTACCAATTCTTTCCTCAGTCTTTGCACCTGTACATGTGAAGCATTTTAGTATTTTCAAATATAATGAAGAATACAACAATCACAAACTTTGCTGCATGTTTACATGCA
>LBNU01027137.1:0-35373 GCA_014162995.1 Artemisia annua | reverse complement strand
CCCCCCCTCTTCTCTATGTTCAACGATTGAAAGGTTGCAGATATTACCAGTTTCAAGTGGAACATGCACTACCGGGACGAACATACATAGACAATGAATGAATCATAGTTTGATAACTAGTCACATGATTTGATTGTTTTCAGAGGGGAGCTCTCCGTGTGATGTATGAACTCTAAGAAGAGTTGTAGGGCTCTGAAGTTATTGCATCTTATTGCAAGTGTGTGATAAAAAAAACAAATATTAAGAAATCAACATAGAACAAATCATGATAAACTTAGTTGGCGTGTATATGTAAAGCATAAACAGGTAAAGTCAACTGCAATATATACTTGCATCTATATGTGTGCAGTTGAGTTGTCAAATTGCTGCAATCCATGAATTTAAAATAAATCTGAAAATATTAGTACTTTTTTATATCTACGATGCCACCAAAATAAGACAACACGTCATAAACAGAAAAGCCATAGTTGTATATGAATTTACATGTTTTGCTTTCAAAACATGATGAAAGAAATATATAGAGAACTCATCTCGAAATGCATGCTTGTGAGAAATAATGTAAGATCTACATTTAAACAGTTCTTGAATATGTTCTAGCCTAGTAACATATTTCAATATATATTAGCCCAGTAATTGAGTTTTAGCCTAATAAAACATTGAGAAGTTTAGCAAAATAATTAGCTGAAAAATTTCGCATCTTACCAGTGTGGATCTTCCACCAGTTATCATCCAAAGATTCCCTTCCTTATCTGAATATGAATCTTCAGAAGCATCAATAAATAGAGAAAGCTTCCGTATATCGTCAAAAAGCAAGTTCCGTGCTCGCTCTTTCTCTTCAAGGTTGACTCGTTCTAATTCAACCTCTTCAACGCCATCAGGAACCACCTCATCTGATTCTTCCTCAATGTCATCGTCGTCTTCTGCTGATTTGGGAAGACTACTTCTCCTAGGCCTGGATTACAAACTTCAGTCAATTGCCTTACAAGTGAAAGATGTAGCTATGTAACTTACAGCATATCAAGACACCAACAAAGAACATCCACTCAGATAAAACTAAATATAGTTTCATCCTTAATACTCCAAAATAATGTTCTCTATTAACTCTTGTGTTTCACGTAGATATTTTTAATTTCAGGGATATCTTAATATTTGTTTTAATCATCCAAAAAGTAACACTGCATCTAAACAATTTGGGGCATTATCATTCATAGTGGCTAATGTCTGTCACAGCTCACATTCCCATACACCACAAATAAATATTAAAATTCAACACAGTATACTCATTACTCGGTAATTGGAATAAAATATTTAGATCTGAAATTGGTAGTATATATGCAAGACAATAATTTTGGCATAATCAATTATATTAAATCTATACAGCTTAATCCCAAACTACTGATTAACAACAGAGTCAGCTTCATGATTAGTGACATGGTAAAATTAGGGTATTCTTACTTGGGAAGCCTGGCAAAGAGTAGATTTGTCAGAACATCAAGCATAACTTGAAACTGGCGAGATGTCATAGTTGCTGTTATATTTTGCGAATTGAATGCAAGCTCTTTCAAAGGTTTGACCTGGAACACAAAGAATTGAACAACTAATGAGCATATATATATAGTGGGGTGTGTATGTGTGTGTGTGTGTGAGTGTGTGTGTGTGTGTGTGAGTGAGTGTGTGAGTGTGTGTNAGAGCAGATTTCCTGCATTTAAATGGTCTCAATGCTTTTGTATGGTCAACAGGGTAAATTTTTGCTGCTGCTGTTAGCCGGGAGAGTTTTAGCTCGGCTCATTTCATGCAGTTCTCAACGTTGGTATAGAGACTGATCAAACAAGCACTTGGCAGTGGAGATGTTAATAATTCTGAATTGACGTGGAACCGCATGGAGCTATCAGCTGATGCTGGAACAGCGTGCAGGCTCCATGTGGCTCCAAACTGATGTTTGATCCTGCGGGCTGGACTTCAGTGGTTACTCCAAAGGATTCGATAGAAGCTCCCCAAAAGTTAAACGCGTACTGGGGTCTCTAGTTTTGGAAAGAGTATTTATCATTGTGATAGTACTTCCGCTACACCAGGCCAAAGGCGGAACAAACGATTTAAAGGTGCCCTCTCTCTCATCTCTCCTCCATCTTCTCTGCTCTCTCTCGACCACACACACCACACACCGCACACGCACACACCGTCCTCCCCGCAAAAAAAAAAAAAAAAAAAAAAAAAAAAAAAAAAAAAAAAAAAAAAAAAAAAAAAAAAAAAAAAAAAAATGGTGACTCATTCATGGATAACATCTCTTAAATTTTGATAACTGTAGTAGTTTCCAATAAAAGTCACTTCTACCACCGTAACAACTTACATTGGCATCGTCCGAGTGAAGATTAAATTGCGGCTCGATAACGTTGACCATGAAACGGCGAGTGCCCTCCTCGTCGGAGTCATCAAATCCATGCTTATCTAACAATTAAACAAAAAATACACTAAAGCCTTTGACACAGAAACAATGTCATACAATAGACGTTATGTAAACAATGGTGACTTATCAGAGCTATCAATATGCAACAGGCAGCTTGACTAATGGGTCTAAAGGGGTTTAGGTTGGAACAGGTCACTTATAGTACTGCTTGAACCGAGTTGAGCAAAACCAGAGACATTTTCATCCATTTCCTTAAAACTTAAAAACTATTCTTATAATAATAATAATCCCAAAGAAGACACTGTTACAAAAATTATTGAAATCTTGAAAGAAAATAAAATAACAAGTTGAATGCATCATAATAACATGTGTGGGACTTTTAGACCATTGACCAATTTGACTCTTGCCTTTTCATTTCAAATTTCTGATTTGGCTGAATTTAAACAAAACCCAAGCCAATGCATATGATATTAAAAAAGTGAAACCCCTATATATGAAAAATATATGTTGATCAATATATGCTTCTCCAAAGAAAACCTTAAAGCAGCTTTGCACTTACCAATAGCACTAAATGATTGACTCTCTGCTTTGGATGAACTCGTTAGAGACGGGTCTGATCCTGATGCCTCCTTTTGTATAGATGAACTTGCGCCTGGACCAGTGGAAGAGCTCTTTGAGGCATCATCTTGAAGGGATTCGTTTTTATCATGCATCTGGGTTCCTTCTAGCAGCTTCCTCTGGGCATACTGACGTGAAGGAGAGGGTTTTGGAGGTGCAAATGCTTTAGATAACTCACCAACCCAAGACCAAACAGCATTTCTATTTCGGATCGTCCATAGTGCTTCAGTCCATAAGACAAGAACCACGCGACGAGTTACAGCAATGGTACCACATCGGTATACCATATCACCCATCCACTTGGGTCGCCACCTTGCCTGTTCATTCACTCCGCCTTCCGTTTCAAACTACTGACCTAACATATGTCATCTCAAGATATTTTGCTACAGCTCCTGCCGAATGGCCAGACAATCTAGCAGGATCTGCCTTTGCAGCGATTGCCTTCTTCCTTTCTGATTGCCTGCGATTGGCTAAAATAATCAGGATGAACAACAAAAATCTCATTCATCACGATGCTTCTGTGATCCTTTGCATTTTCCACCATTTTCATTTACAACTCTGTCGCCGATGAGGATTTTGGAGCTTGTTCCTCGTCATATTGAACACTTGCATAACACTGGTGCAATCATCTTTATTAAGAAATACCTTAGGCATATGCAGATCAAGACCCTGGTAGACAAGATCAAGGATATCACGCTTGCTCTCAAATGTATACCTTTGCTTGCCACGACTGTAACACATCTCGAATTTCAACTTTGTCATCTTAAATGTCAATCCTTTAGCTGGATCATTTTCATCTAACGACATATGCCTTAACACCGTTGGAGTTGAATCAACTCGGAACATAAACTCTGTCATGACTTTGTCTAAAGACAAGTTACCAGACCTGGGAATTCTAGGGACGCCAAAACGAGGCCATTTAGAAAAGTTGCGTAGTTTTTGAGGAGGATTGTAGTTTAAGTTCCAGAACTGTATGAGCCAAGCAAAATCATGAGGGCCAACATTTAGAGATGGTGAACTGATTGAATCATTCTCTAATTTAGACTGGTCATGCAAAGCTGGGTCAAATGCAACATAACCATTGCTTGGAGACTGTGAAAGAGAAGGGATGGGTCTGAGAGAGAAATTCCACCTCAACGATAGCGAAGTTGATCTGAAAGGATCATATATTTTGTCGCGCATTAAACGTTCCGAAGGAAGTGCAAACAAAAAATGGTTGAGTGGATTGCCTGACTCACATTCCCAGTCCATTGTAACCTCAAGCGTAAAGCTGGGGGCCACTAAGAAAGGGCCAGAAGCGCCAGCTGGTGGTTTAATTGTTGAGTTGCGTAGAAGATTTTCCAAACTGCTTGTAAACATCTTAAAGTCCTTTGCTGAAACAAAAATACGCCCATCCGAGTGTTGGAGTTCCATATATCCAGAAGAAATTTGGAGTTTATCAGACTTTTCATATGGATCAGTTGTAGCAAGAATATTAAATGTGCTCTCAGAAAAACACAATGTGGTCTTTCCATGAATATAATTTCTCATATCATCCCACCATGGCAAGCTTTTTTCTTTCTTTGGGGGCATGACGTTAGAAGCATTTGGGTTCCTAACACATAAGTTAGCCCTACGTAAAGCGACTGTGAAGGCATAGCTCAAATCAGCCAAAACTGGTTCAAAACCTACTCCAAAAGATATTTCTCCTTTCTGGAAAAGCAATGGCAAATCCAAATAGGTTTTCATTGGTGGAGTTGTGCCACTAACTGAACGATACATTTGGACCTTCCTCCATCGACCAATATAGACATCATGGAGAACTTGGGGTTGAAAGGGTGTGGCCTGCGATAACAATTCAGAGTCATTTTCTATTATCCAATTAATAGTTCTATCCTCAACGGAGCCAAATAATGCAAGTGAAAAAACAGAAGCAACCCAGAGACAGCTAGGAGTGGCTTTAAGTAAAAGCTCTTAAAGTGTCAAGAATCAGTATAATGCATTGTTCAACATGAGACGTTTAGTTTTTGACACAATTCCACACAGCGCAACAAATAACTTTTGTGTTTATGCAAGGAAGAAATGAGAATGAGTATGACACCAATAGTTAGCTAAACAATGTAGCGAACCAGAAATGGGCCAGCACCACACAACAAAAGGGTAAATTTCTAATACAGAAAACATTTTGTCATTGGTAAAAAGACTACTAATGGCGGATACCACATTTTCAAGGATTTCTCAATATCAGTCAGTTAAGAATATAGAAGAGTGGGAGAGAGGGGGTAGGGTGGTCTAGACATTAGAAGAGAAAAAGAGAAAAACTGAACATAGTAAGAAGAGAAAGAAAACTCCACTCTGACCTGTTGAGCAAGCACTATCCGACCCTCACATTTACCAGAGGTTCCAGCAAGAAGGGGATAAGTATAGTTTCTTAGCTGAACAACAAGAGAGCCTGTTTCCAAACTAAGGTTGCATCCATAGAGGCGAGAAAATGGAACTTTATATTCCAGGGCAACTGGATCAAGCTTCTGTACAAAGTCTATCATCCCAGCTTCACCACCTTCAATCGCTGACAAGCTAAAATTTAGCTCTGTCGCAGTAATCGAAAAGAGAGAGGTTCTTGAGGTGCTAAGCTTAAAACCAGACTGGAATCCACTCTGAACAGCACCCGAGCCTTCTGCTGTCACAAGACTTTGACATGCCCGATAATAAGACCGGAATGACTGCTTATAAATTTCCTCCTTAAGTTTTTCAATAGATGATGCATCATGCACATCAATCTCTTCTCCACCAACTTGGAACGTGCTTTTGTGAATAGAATCCTCTTCATCAGGAACAGCAGAAGATTGGCTCCCTTTTGCAGTAACTGAGTCCAGTAAAGAAAACCGAACAGCCAGTTCACGAGCCTCATTTTTCATTAGTTGGTAATGCTCGTCAAGCCAACCCTGTAAGGGTTCCTCCTCAATGTCAGCAGTCAACTTACGAATATAAAACTTCACGCAACCAAATTTCGTGGAACTAGACTTTTTAGGTTTTGCACCATCTTGTTTGAACGGAAATATTACTTTTGTTTTTGCAGCAGTAACAAGCTTTAAAGCTCGCAACATTTCCTCAATGGAATCATCAAGAGCACGTAGCTGTAATCTGTATGGCATGCAAATATGTAAATCAAATGCTTGAATCACCCAGTCCCACTTAATATCTGACTCAGTTTTTACACTAGGTATGCGGGAGATTTGCATCCTGCCACTCTTGAACACTTTTGCAGCATTGAAACTGAGACTTAGTCCTTCTAGAAGTACACCTATACGAGCATTTTCTGAAAAGATTGACTGAACCTGAATCATGGCTTCAACACCATCTCCAGCTTCAGCAGTTACAGTAAGCATCTCAACATCAATAGCAAAAAGAGATTCCTTTTTTCTTTTATTCTTTTCTGACTGCAGCGATCCTAAGGATTCTTCTTTCCTAAGTTCATCACCTTTATCTCCACTACCATATATGTGCTTCTGGTTGTCAATCAGTAGCCTGAGTCGAAACCCTAGGTCAACCAATGCTAAATGAACATCTGGCTCCCATCTGACTGTAATATCAGTGGCACTAAAAAGAGAGCAAACAGCTATCTCTTTAAGACCACCAGCTCTCCTAACAAACTTTGCGTTCTGCATGTCAAATAAAGTCACTTTTGTACCAGAACTGTTGTCCTCCAAATATTCCTGATACATAGATCTAGCTCTTTCAAGCTCCACCTGAGTCGATTGTTTCTCCTTGTTCAAACACAAACTAAAATGATAAATATCTAGGGTTACAATACACTTTACTGTCTTGTGCTCATTGGAAACCGTTGATGCGATTTTTGCAGACCGTGGAGTCCCATCAGCTAATGCACTAATAAGAACCCGGCCACCTTGAGATCCATAGTTCACACGTTTTGGGTCATTAACAACTTCATTTTCCAAGCCAACATCACTGCAGAGATTCACAGAGCAGCGTTCCAGATTAAATTTAATTAACCGAAGCCCTTTGCCAGATGTCGAACGCCCTCCTCGGATTTGTGCAGATGTTTTAATAGATGGAGATGAACTTTTTAACAGTGATTTGAACAACAAAGCAGTTGACAGCAGGGACTGAACACGCTTGAATGTCAAGTTCACACCCATGCCAGTTACGTCAACAGACAGAACCAATATAAACTTAGAACTATCTTGTTGAGCTGACTCCTTGTCCTTTTTGCCCCAATCCAGGCTGATTTTTGCTATGTGCAATAATGAACCAGTATTTGTCTCCACACCAAAAAGGGTTTCCCTCAAAGATTCTTGATACTCATCTGCCATGTGCAAATTCAGTTCTCCAAGTTCCAAGTGAACTGCAGTTCCTGTACTAGATATGTTGTTGGCGAAGACATGTGAGGACTGTGAGCAACCCTGAAAATAATTGGGAATAGAGAATGACAAAAAGTTTAGTATACTCATGAAAATAGGGTCATAAAGGCCATCCAAAAAAATATCAAGTATTTGAGAGCTGCGATCATAATAGTTCCAGTTCCATAGCCATCATATGTTACAATTACTTAAATGTATTTAAATATCCATCTGAATCTCATTTTCTAGAAGTGTCCCATAAACATCCACATGTGAGGACCTCTTCAAAATGCTTATCTACGTTCACGACAAAGGCATAACATTTGTTGCATTAATGTTTTATTGGAAGATGATCCACAAACAAGCTAACAATTGTATACTTGTAACTCACACTTCCTAAATGTAGTGAGCAGACCACCCAATTGGGTTACAATGTTGGTACGCACCATGTTTACCAGAGGTACAAAAATTGAATATTATGAAACTTAATAAGATTTGCATCTGATGTAACTAACTTCGCAACAAGTAGCTTTTACTTTTTGATTTTCTTTTTAGATGCCCTATTAGAATTTTCCTATGATTTCAGAAACTGAAATTTCAATATAGACGAATCTCTTTATTCTGAATACATGATAGGTAAACTGCAATGAGATAAAAAAAAATTAAAAAAATATATATAGCGAATATGGAAAGATAAAACACTTACATGATAAATTGGCAATCCATTTAAATTAAAGAGGACAATAGTCATTTCTGGGGCTGAAACTGTGCATGTCCACATAATGGCTTTGGAACCACTTGACGGTACCGTTACCGCGTTAGCATTTTCATCTCGAAGCACCATCTTTTTCTTCTTTGAAGAGCTCAATTTCATTAATGGCTTCAACCTTCTCATCATTAAGTTGCATTGAGTGCCTCCAAGCTTTACATCAATTTCAGATCTAATAGGTGATGCAGGCTGAAAACGCAAGCATTCAAAAAGATAAGAAGTTGGTTCAGTGTAACCATAAACCAGAAACATTTCAGGTGCAACACAATATACACTAAAAAAGAATAATAGACACATAAGTGATCTTAGACTCCATGCACAATATATGTAGAAACGCCAGTGAAAGTTAATTCTAGAATTCACCCACATTTTTTTGTTTATATGTAGATTTTTTTAATAAGTAAAGATAAGGAAATAAATCAATTAAAATGCCACCATGGTATAAGTAGCGATAACACCATCATTTTAAAGCTGCATGCATGGTACCCATGCACAGCGGCAGCGACGTATGGTTTACAGGTTTGTGTTCTTTTAAGAATACCAGGCAGTGGCTGACGATTTACGATTTTACTGGATGGGGAAAAGAGGGTGGTATGGGATAGGACTGGAGGGAGGTTCAGTTAATTAATAATTATAGTTTAATTTAGTTAGATGTATGCAGATCATATGCTATAAAATTACCTGTAATGGAATGTAAACCGACGACATAACAGCAAGCTTCAAGATATCCACCATAGAATTTTCAGCTTCTGTGAGAAGCTAGATCACAACAAAGAGATTATGATTAGAAAGAGAGTTATAAGCAACATGCGTAACACTGAGAAAGCCAAGATACTAAACATTACTAATTACACCCATACATGAATCTCGCTAAAATCTAACTGAAGATCAAGACGTGTACTTTCTCCAATATCTTCAACAAACCGAGACTTCACACTCTTTAACTGGATGCCCATGATGTTATTCTCCATAACGATACAGTGTTCTTTATGCACAAACCTCACATTCAACTTTGGCATGGTGAGATAAACCTATTACAGAGAGAGAAAGAGACTTTTATAGCACTCATAAGGGGGCAGGGAGGTAAATAGAGGAAGATAACAAATTAATACAAGTAAACATATACAAACACAGAAAACCTTTTCTGGAATGAATGATGTGTACTTGGAAACAGCCAAAAGAGCAGCTTGTTTATTTTGTTGCTTTTTAGCAAGGTTGTATTCCGTGTTTGATCGTAGAACTTCATCAACTTGGGTGACAGACGACTTCTTACTGGCAATCAGCTCCTCATTTAAGTTCAAAGCAATTTCTCCAACAGAAACGTCAACATTTTTTACTACAACACCTGCTTCTCTGCAGCAATATATATAGAAAAGCGTCAATCTTTTACTAAAAAAAAAAGCGAAAGGTAAAACGTTATTATAATAGACTCTCTACGTCCAACACCAAGACCAGACACCAGAGACTTGTTTCAATATCGATAGAACTCAGTTGTGAATCAACATAGAGCTCAACACTACAAACGTAACATGACCTAAAACCCCGTGTATATGACAGAGAGGAGAAGAGATACAAAAGGACACATGTTTAACCCTATGCCGAATTGAAATTTATTCAAACATGTCAACCCAACTACTCTTCCTAAAACATACAAATTTTACACAGCACAAACATGGAAAGAAAAAAAACACAAAGGTGGTGAAAGATAAAAGCCTAGATTATTCTAGCAGTGCCGCATAAAAAGTGGTCACCAAGTAAGTTCCCTTTCCACAGGGTCTCCACACCCAATCGAACCCAAATAAAAAACTCACAGGTAAACTGCTTGACTAAAGCAACTTCTAATAATCTTGGACTGTGTTGATTGTGGGTTGGACACATGGGTCAAAAATACATAACACTATATACATTTTTCTTTAAACAGATACATATACTATCATTTGTAATATCTCACAGCTTGTCAGTATAAGATATCAAAAGTCTCTCCACTCAAGAAACGCGCATTTTTTTAAAAACCTGTTCGGAGTTTCTAAATCATCTACTTGTGTTTTATATCTTTCTGTTCTGTCTTCTCAATCCCCATCTGTCTCCTACATCGCTGTGGTTAGAGAAAACGATGCATCCTCTTTGTATAATATCTGGGTAAAATGGATAGAATATGTGTTTTTAGTTTCTGAAATAAACCGCAACAAACCTGTATTGCTTCAGAACACAAGCCAGCCTGAGACAAATATCTACTATGCAGAAATAACCCAATTGTTATCTGAAATCGACAATCAACCCATTGTATAAACAAAAGAAACTTGCACCCCCTACGTTTTTTACTTGGTTAGCTTTATAATGAACTTGATTGACCACATAGTTGTTGCTCAATCTGAGCCACATCTTAAAAATATCAAATTAAAAAGCCAATTACATACACAATTACGCGGAATGCCAAACAATCCAGTAACTGGGACATGAGTAGCACCTTCCATACACTCAAATCTAAAGCCATTCTTGCGATATATTCCACTCATTTATATATATCTTGACTCTTAAGAGTAAATATTCAACTCTTTTTCAATAAGGTCACCCAATTATGGAGACAATTTAATAGCCCACCCAAAGTATATATCCAGTTTTCCGTTCTTCAATTCTTCCATACTTGATTACTTTAGATATTAGATAAAGTAGCTAAGGGGTATTATTCTAAAAAGTAAAGTAACTCCCAATACCGTCTTCCACGGGTTATGGGTCCCAATACCGTCTTCCACGGTGTATGGGGGAGGTTGAGACGTAGACAGCCTTACCCCTACCTAAGGTAGAGAGGCTGCTTCCGGTTCTACCAAAGGTAGAAAAGGACCTCCGGCCTTGCAAGGGGTGAGGATCGAACCCTTGACCTCTGTCTCCAGAGGCAAGGGTGTTAACCACTTGATCCAACCTTGCTCTTTAAAGTAGGTTCAATAGCTGAGGCCTTGGTGGAAAAAGTTGAACAGGTGGGTGCCCTCCTACATAATACCAAACAACAATTTGTTCTGGTAATTGAAATTCCACCAAAAATACACGCTAGAGCATATATACATGTAAGTACTAACTACGAGAACTTCCGAAGAAGAGCACAAAATTGGAGGGAAAGAAATGCAAAAGCCCATTACTTTAAAGATGAAAAAGTGTAACATAAGTTTGTAGAGAAAAATAATATAAAATAGAGAGAGGACCAACCTATCATGACCAAACTCACATGCGAGATGGAATTCTTCACAAACGAAAGGAGCAGAAGCCTTATCATTTGTTGCAAAGCATGTAGATCCCGCGTTAAAGCTTTCACCATTGCTAAAGCTAGATGATTGATCAAAACTAATGCGTGGTTCACCTAAATAAACAATGACGGGCAAAAGTTGCAACTTCACTAGGATAGAAGGCTTTGTACCACCATCCTTTGATATCTCAACTCCCAGATCTTTTACTTCTACATTAGCCTTTGGTGTCTGCCCAGTATAAAAAATAAATCAAAACCAGTTGATCTTATAAAACACTTAAAAAGCATGCGTCATAGGAAAGTTAACTCGCATATGTATAAGAATTCCATGGTTATAATAAAATATCATGCGCTTTACCTAAATATTGTTATGCTATTCAGCAGAAGTTGAAATAAAAAATAATAAACTAAATTAAGTTAAATTAAATNAAAAAAAGGCAGTACAAGGATACCCCTCTCCTTTCAGTTGTTAACTAAATTAAATCCCATCTTTTGAAGCCTAATATTGCAACCAACTCATCGTTATGATTGTTAAGTATTTAATTCCGCATGCTACCACATTGCAGATTAAGAAACATAAATCCTGCAAATGTTCATTTAAATCATTTTAATATTTGCCGTAAAACATAAAAAAAAAATACTATATATTGCGATGTACCTTTATTTTATATGGCAAGTTAGTCAAATAGCTGAGCATGAAGAGATATAATCAAAATAATCGTATTGATCAAGAATAGATTCATATGGTGTCCATTTTTTCAGGAAAGTATTTACATTTAGACTTTCATGCTAGCATATATGCAAATAAAGTGTAAACCTGCAGGAAAATACTCAATTACTATCCAAAAAACTAGAGGAGTGGAGGGTGGATGTAACATTCTATTCCTAATCAAGTATGGTTCTGAACAGAACTCTTACAATCCCTAGGTACAGGGCTTTTCAATAACTTCACAACCCAGATTTCATAGACTAAGATGATAATTAGTCCAGTTGGCTGCTTCGGGCTACAGTTACAGTGAAATAGAGGTCTGGCAGACGTATCCGCAAGATAACTCCATTACAGATTGCAGACATATTAAGCTTTACAAGGTGGAAGATGGTAGAAAAGTTTGGATGAGAAACAAATCCAAAAGTATTTCCTTCAGGAAGACGCAAGATATCTAATAAAAAGTATGCATACATTCACATTGATGATTTGCATGAATCGACTTCGGATTTCTATCTAAAAAGCGCCTCAATTCTCAGTGGCCCAAATAAATCTAATTCTAAGGAAGAACATGCCACCATAAAGTTGCCCTAAATATGCATACGTCCTTATCATTGCAAAAAATAGACTAATCAACAGCATTCTAAAACTTTGAATATGGCTGCTTTAACTAGACTTCGTATTTTTGCGCATATTAATATCGTCTAGTAGTAACGATCCTAAGGGGTAAAAGATATGTAACAAAACATAAACTTTGTGTAGATATTACATATAATACAATGGCCAGGTCGAATAGTGGATCAAGCAAGTTACACCAGTAAACAGTCCAGACAAAAACCTTATTGAATGATCTGGTTGAAAACAATTGCTAAACATTCTAAGATAAGCTAACTTGACCATTTTCATATGTATCTAATGAGTATAAAAAGTTGTAAATGAACTTTAAATGACTATACCAGATATATATAAGTACAAAACAAGATGCTTGCATACACAAAGAATCACTAAGTCATAAACATAAGCATTTTCATCTAGAACAACTTACCTTTACAACCATATCGGTCACAGAAATCGATAAGAATCTTGCCATATTAGCCACAACCATCCACTTTCCTCTGCCTGGGCTACTGCGGGATCTGCGAGATTTCCGTGATTCTGTTTTCTTTGAACTTCCATTTGAAGTCCTTGTAACAATTTCTATATCACTTATCAACAGTTGCAGTTTTGGGTCCCTAGACATAAAACCAACCCCTAGTTTGACCAAGGATTGGCGTAGACTAAATCTGATTTCACCAACAGAAACAGATTCAATTCCACCCTGCAAATTGCCAAGGACAACATCATAAGCAACGGATGACGGTCAAGTATCTGCAGTCTTACTGGTTATAGAGCAAGATTTCTATCATCTCAATATAGAGGCACCTACCTTGCTGCCTTTACAAATAATACCAAATTCATATAGTTAAGCTTCAAATCCAACAATCAATTCCCAGCCTATTATGTCTCCAATTTAACATTCCAGAAAAGATAAAACAATGTTCCTTTTTAGATAAAAGACACGAGTCCTTCCTAATATTTGTTGGGATTATATGAAATAGGCTATCTAACTACTTGATCTATCATTCAAACAAGTCAAAATTTGGGTTTTTGGGCTTATAGAATTTCCGATACAATAACTTCAAACGAGCACGTTAACCAATCAAACAAAACTAATTAAACATTCTATCATTTATGAACCATATATAATTTTGAGCCACAAATTGACCATAGAATACCAGAATAAACTAGCTCAGAAATTACAAGCATCAATTCAATTGACCCGATAGCGTGACCCAAAGCAAAAGAAGAATAACCTTTTCGAACTTGATTGTAACGTCCCTCAAACATTTCCATCCACTAATTTTAAATTCCACCGATGCTTTGATGATCCGGCTCAAAATCCAAGCCACCAACTTGGAAGCAAATCTGAAATAAGATGTTTATGTCATTGTATTTCTCTCTACAAATCTAAGGAGAGCGTAATCAAACACATGACTATAAGATCAAGCTATAACTGCATAATCTTTAGTTCTCTCTACAATCCGAGAGCAATCAATATCCAAATAGAATCCATGATACATTAAATTATAGAGGACCAAATAATCGTATTCAACTTAATACTTGGACCATATCTCGACTTTACAATTATTACAAAGAGTATAAGGATCATATATATCAAAGAAAGCGTCTTTGCAATTGGTCTTAAATTTTTCATAAAGATTCAAATTTTCATCGCATACAAGCCACCTCCGCCAATTAACTACAGTAGTGATCACATTTTACTGCAGACGCAAAGTGTGAATACTTAACAGGATGTTTGGATGTACATTTCCAAAGTGATTACTAAGACTCCAAGAATCAGAATCAGAATCAGAACTATTTTCTTGTCATCTGTTGCTTAAAGCTAGGGATAGTTACGTAATTTCACGTTTACCTCAATAACCGATTCTATTACAACTACTCATTTCCTGATCACCAAAATACGATTCTACTAATCCTAACTAATCGTAAAATCCCATAACACACGCTTGTATCGGTAAACGCAAAATCATCATTTTATGTAACAAACTATTTTTTATTTATTTTAAATTACTTTTTGATGTAACAAACTTTTATTCTGTTACAAATGTATGTAAATGACCGTCTATTTATGACAATGTATATCATCTGCTATAGAAGGTCACTTGCATACATCCGTAACAGAATGAAAGTTTGTTACATCACAAAGTAATTAAAAAAAAATAGTTTGATACATAAAATGATGCTTTTGCTAATCAACACCTACTGCAATGATCTAAACATTCACCAATTACTGAATTAACTTAGATCATATATATAAAAAACTAAACAATCAATTAAGTAATGAATTAAAATTATATAAAAATATATATAAAAAAAACTTACATAAAGAGAAGCCATAGAATGATCGAGATGAACAAGAACGTAAACAGGAATTTAACCGGAGACATTATTTTTTATAACTTATTTCTTTTCTTCAATCTATCATCATCATCTTCATGAAACCCTAGCTGCTTTGACTACTGAATCAATTGAATTGAGAAATTGAAATTGGAATTGAAATAGATCATGAGCTCTGTCTCATTATTATATCACAAGAAGAACTAAATCGAATACGACTATTATTCAATTGCAAGTAAAATCAGTCAAAACGCACGATTTTTGCTACTTTTCTTTTTCCACGCCCAATTTTGCTATTGCCAGACACAATACGTTTAGAAGCTAAATTTACTGAGTTGTACCTTGTGGATTAATTCTTGTACATTTTTGGCTTTTTTTTTATTACTGATAAGGATGTAAGAAAGGTCAAAATGCATAATTTTTGTTTTTTTCTTATTACCAGATCAGAAACTCCTATTTCCAGAATTGTAATCAAATGTTATCTTGTATGTTGTGGAAGTGAAGGTGTACGTTGGTTGGTAAAGAGCATTTACGAGTAAATTAATGACAAGTATTATATCCAGAGTAAAATTTGGTGAATACAGAATGTTATTGCAATGACGAGGTGTACTTTGTGCCGTAGCTGTTGTACGTTGCTCATTAGAGTTTATGTTTTCTTTTTGTGTGTGACTGATTTGGGAGTAGGAAGCACGATCTTTGGTATTTCTTTATTCCAAAATCAAAACCATTAATTTATGGTAAGGTGTTGTATTAATTAGCTGTACCTTGTGCAGTAAATTATTCTACGTTACTTTTTACATTTATTTTGCTTTTTGACGGTCTATAATTCCTGCTATATTCTCTTTTTCCAGACCCAAGTTCGCTATTTTCATAGACGTAATGCTTTGCTAACTTGTATGTTGTGTAGAAAATGTTGTAAGTTGCTTTGTACCAATATTTTTTTGTACTTTCTATTAACGGTGTGTGAGTGACTAGACATGTTAGGGATCAATGGAAGTGTGGATGGGGTTATTCTCGAGGTAAGTTAGAAACAGAGTCCTTTAGGTTATTAAATTGTTTCATTAAAGGTGCCTGTACTATTGATTTGTTCAGTTATAACCTTCGTTTTGTTCCAGAAAAGAAAAGTTATAACCTTCGTTCAAAATATATGTTTTTTAGTTGGTAAATAATACTCCCTCCGTCTCAAAATTATTGTCATGAGAGAGAAATCACATAGTTTAATAAAAGTGGGGTCGCTTTAGTTTTCAACCACTCAAAAAGAATATTTTCCTACTATATTCTCTAGTTTTTACTTAAAAAGAAAAGTGGACAATTATTTTGAGACATCCTAAAAATGAAATATGGACACTAATTTTGAGACGGAGGGAGTAGGAAATTTCATATTTACCTAACTTAGATATCACAATGGTGTATTTACTCAAAACATGCTTTAACTACATTGTTGTATTTTGGATATATATGGTATTTGATTATTATCCCAATCAAAAACGATGTATTAAAAAGTTGTACGTTGTGCAGTAATAACTGTAGGTTATGTTAGTGCAAATAGTATGATATTTAAACTAAACGTTCTCTTATATTTTAATAATGGCAAACATGTAACTTGTAATACATAACACGTAAAATGCGCAAGTTGCTCATAAGCACAAATCATCAAAGCATACATACATCAACATCTCTCGGCGTCTCAAGTATGCTTCAACACAAGTTCGAATATATTTGTTATGTTGCATTATGACTAGAGGTGGCAATTTATGCCCAAAATCAAAAAAATGGGCTAATTTGGACAAATTTGTAAAAGATATGGGCACATTTAGCCCCCTCTTTCTTTTGAAATGGCTATATATTGCCCATCTAAAAGTTAAACGGGCACAAACGGACACATATTTTCTCTTAATTGGAGAACATTACAATTGTTTTTAAAGAAAAACTTATAAATATTTAACTTTTTAAATATAAATGGGGTGTTACGTTTGAGGAATTTATTTCATCGTTTTGGTTCTTTTCTAAAGCAATTCGTATAACATGCGCCCGTTTGGCCCGTGCCCGTTTAGCCCGTAGCCCGTGCCTGCCTAAAACTTTAGTTCTCTCTACAATCCGAGAGCAATCAATATCCAAATAGAATCCATGATACATTAAATTATAGAGGACCAAATAATCGTATTCAACTTAATACTCGGACCATATCTCGACTTTACAATTATTACAAAAGATTCAAATTTTCATTGCATACAAGCCACCTCCGCCGATTAAACTACAGTAGCGATCACATTTTACTGCAGACCCAAAGTGTAGGTACTATAGGGGATGTTTAGATGTGCATTTCCATAGTGATCACTAAGACTCGAAGAATCAGAATCAGAACTATTTTCGTGTCATCTGTTGCTTAAAGCTAGGGATAGTTACGTAATTTCACGTTTACCTCAATAACCGATTCTATTACAACTACTCATTTCCTGATCACCAAAATATGATTCTACTAATCCTAACTAATCATAAAATCCTTATCATAATGAATTTCCCCAAATGCTCATTATCGGTAAACGCAAAAGCGTCATTTCATGTAACAAACTTTTTTTTTTGTTACTTTTTGATATAATAAACTTTTATTCTGTTACAAGTGTATGTAAGTGACCGTCTATATATAACGAAATGGTGACGCACAGCATACATCCGTAACAGAATGAAAGTTTGTTACATCAAAAAGTAATTAAAAAAAAATAGTGTTACATAAAATGATGGTTTTGCTAATTTTGTTAATGCCGTGACTTTCGCGTTCACCGATACAACCGTGCCTTATGTAAAAAATAGTTTGATACATAAAATGATGCTTTTGCTAATCAACACCTACTGCAATGATCTAAACATTCACCAATTACTGAATTAACTTAGATCATCATATATATATATTAAACTAAACAATCAATTAAGTACTGAATTGAAATATAAAAAAATATATATAAAAAAACTTACATAAAGAGAAGCCATAGAATGATCGAGATGAACAAGAACGTAAACAAGAATTTAACCGGAGACATTATTTATTTTTCTTTTCTTCAATCTATTTTATCATCATCTTCTTCTTCATGAAACCCTAGCTGCTTTGACTACTGAATCAATTGAATTGAGATTGAAATTGAATTGGAATAGATCATGAGCTCTGTCTCATTATTATATCATAAGAAGAACTAAATCGAATACGACTATTATTCAATTGCAAGTAAAATCAGTCAAAACGCACGATTTTTGCTACTTTTCTTTTTCCACGCCCAATATTGCTATTACCAGACACAATACCCTTCTCAACTTGTACAGCTCGTTTAGAAGCTAAATTTACTTAGTTGTACCTTGTGGCTTAATTCTTGTACATTTTTGGCTTTTTCTTTTGTTACTGATAAGGATGTAAAAAGGGTCAAAATGCGCAACATTTGGTTTTTTATTATTACCAGATTAAAAACTACTATTTCCAGATTTGTAATCATTTGATAGCTTGTACGTTGTGGATCTGAAGATGTACGTTGGTTGGTGGTGAGCATTACGGACTAAATTAATGATAAGTTTAAAATCCAGAGCAAAATTTGGTGAATACAGAATGATATTGCCTTGACGAGGTGTACTTTGTGCATTAGCTCTTGTACGTTGCTCATTAGAGTTTATGTTTTCTTTTTGTGTGTGACTGATTTGGGAGTAGGAAGCACGATCTTTGGTATTTCTTTATTCCAAAATCAAAACCATTAATTTATGGTAAGGTGTTGTATTAATTAGCTGTACCTTGTGCAGTAAATTATTCTACGTTACTTTTTACATTTATTTTGCTTTTTGACGGTCTATAATTCCTGCTATATTCTCTTTTTCCAGACCCAAGTTCGCTATTTTCATAGACGTAATGCTTTGTTAACTTGTATGTTGTGTAGTAAATGTTGTAAGTTGCTTTGTACCAATATTTTTTTTACTTTCTATTAACGGTGTGTGAGTGACTAGACATGTTAGGGATCAATGGAAGTGTGGATGGGGTTATTCCCGAGGTAAGTTAGAAACAGAGTCCTTTAGGTTATTAAATTGTTTCATTAACGGTGCTTGTACTATTGATTTGTTCAGTTATAACCTTCGTTTTGTTCCCAAAAAAAAGTTATAACCTTCGTTCAAAATATATGTTTTTTAGTTGGTAAATAATACTCTCTCCGTCTCAAAATTATTGTCATGAGAGAGAAATCACATAGTTTAATAAATGTGGGGTCGCTTTAGTTTTCAACCACTCAAAGAGAATATTTTCCTACTATATTCTATAGTTTTTACTTAAAAAGAAAAGTGGACAATTATTTTGAGACATCCCAAAAATGAAATATGGACACTAATTTTGAGACGGAGGGAGTAGGAAATTTCATATTTACCTAACTTAGATATCACAATGGTGTATTTACTCAAAACATGCTTTAACTACATGGATATATATGGTATTTGATTATTATCCCAATCAAAAACGATGTATTAAAAAGTTGTACGTTGTGCAGTAATAACTGTAGGTTATGTTAGTGCAAATAGTATGATATTTAAACTAAACGTTCTCTTATATTTTAATAATGGCAAACATGTAACTTGTAATACATAACACGTAAAATGCGCAAGTTGCTCATAAGCACAAATCATCAAAGCATACATACATCAACATCTCTCGGCGTCTCAAGTATGCTTCAACACAAGTACGAATATATTTGTTATATTGCATTATGACTAGAGGTGGCAATTTGTGCCCAAAATCAAAAAAATGAGCTAATTTGGACAAATTTGTAAAAGATATGGGCACATTTAGCCCCCTCTTTCTTTTGAAATGGCTATATATTGCCCATCTAAAAGTTAAATGGCCACAAACGGGCACATATTTTATCTCAATTGGAGAACATTACAATTGTTTTTAAAGAAAAACTTATAAATATTTAACTTTTTAAATATAAATGGGGTGTTACGTTTGAGGAATTTATTTCATCGTTTTGGTTCTTTTCTAAAGCGATTCGTATAACATGCGCCCGTTTGGCCCGTGCCCGTTTAGCCCGTAGCCCGTGCCTGCCAGGCCCGCCCGTTTTGCCACCTCTAATTATGACTAAATCATTTAACAAACCATTGAGAATGTATAAATAATATTTACTATAATTCCAAAAATGACAAAGTTGCTCAATCGATGGGCTTTTTTGACCTTGGATTTGAAAATTCTCGTTTTGACCAAGGTGGCCCGGTTGCCCAAAACGTGTCGCCCCCATGGGACGCCAAGTGTCCCAAGTTGCCCAAATTTGTCTGAGTTGCCCAAAATTTGTCGTGAGTTGCCCAACAGTTTGCCACTTGACGTCTCATGGGGGTGACACCTTTTGGGCAACCGGGCCACCTTGGTCAAAACGAGAATTTTCAAATCCAAGGTCAAAAAAGCCCATCGATTGAGCAACTTGGTCATTTTTGGAACTATCCCATAATATTTTGGTGTCACTACGTAAAAGTTGACGTAAACATTTCTATTTAGACATAAGTTTCATTTGACGTAAATTGCTTAAGATACAAATAATGAAACTATAAAACTTGATTAATGACCAAATAACATTTTTATCATATACATTGCATTTTAAGGTTTACAAAAGTTTACTTACAAATTATTTCTTGTACAAGTAAAAATGTAACTTTAAATTAGATTTGGCTTCTAGAAACATAATCTTGCAAGATTTAGCAAAGATTTTACTAATATTTGCAAGCCACAAAAAAAGACAAACAATAGATGTTCCTGGCAGGCCACGGGTCCCTTATCTGTGTCACGGCTCTCTTATATGTGCCACGGCTCCCTTATCTCTAATGGATCCGTCAGAGGAACCTGGCAGCCTCTTGTTTGCTTATAAATAGTGGCTCATTTGCACACTTTAAAATAACCTCTTGCGCACATTAAAACCATGTTTTGTCCATTGTCAAACACACTTTTTCATGTTCTTAAAACCATCATTAACCCTTGATCATAATGCTTCTAACTCTCATTTGTTGCAAGCATATTTCTACTTGATGATCCACCACAAAAAGATTAGTTCTCTTGTTATCGTCATCCATTGAAGCCTTCTATGGAAGATTAGCCATTGAAGAACCAAAGTCAGGAACAAGAAGAATACGACGTATTCATTTCCAGCAATACACCGTATACAATGGCGGGTAGTGATTATATCAGGATATTTTATGACTGGAGCCCACGCCAAATAAGCCCAATACGCCGTATCGGGGATAACACCCCCAAAATTTGGTTCAGCGGAAGACAAAACTAGCATTGGGGTGCTACTAGTTGGTGCACAACACAAGCATAAGAAAACGGAATAGCATCATCAGTTTTATAAAAACATGGCATAATCCAAAACTTCAAGGTTTACATTTATTCAAAAGTACATAAATAATGCTCAAAAGAAAACATAAATATAGGTTCCAATTATTTTATCAGAGTCTAATGATCCATAAATCATGCCACTTGCCAAGACTCCAACAATAGTCATCCAAGATTTTAATATCAATTACCTGAGAAAAACATGCTAAAAGTCAGCAAAACGCTGGTTAATTCATAGGTTTAATCATAAAACAATACCATTGGACCATATCAGTTTATTTATTTATTACGCTGGCTAAGCCATGAAACCGAAACTCGACAATGTGCCTAAGCACCACAAAATCATAAAGCTACTAGCGCAGTGTTTATCCATAAAACTTATACAACACGACATGTAATACGTCCTGGCAAGTTGGAAATTCGGACATAAATCCTAGCAAGTTGGGCAACCAAAGTCCAGACGGGGTAGTCAACCACAATAGATTTATCTATAACATTCGCGCTTCCCGCAGAAATTAACGATTCATGAGTGGGCAATTAATGGGATACTAAACTTTAGCCTTGTCTACGTAATAATTATAGCAAAATAACAAACCAACAATCGGTCCGATCAAAATGGTTTTGCATGTTTTCTCACCCCAAATTTCAGTAAAAATAATAATGCTAGTAAAAGTGGGGCTATGAAACTCACCTCAATCACAGCAATGCAATATCACAACAATATCAGGGATAGAGCAGCACAACAAGCCAAATAGTAGCATAGCACAATAGTATCGACAATATCACAGCACAACTTACTCGACACGACCTAGTAATATAAAGACTCGTCTCAAAATATAACTCATAAAAGAAATCAAATGCGCAAGGGTTTCCAAAAGTTAACCATTTTTATTTCCAAAAATAATCTTGTATCATCCTTTTAAAAGAGTTTGGTATTATCATTCATGTAACGGTAGAAAACGTAGACTCAAGAGTATACACGCCAAAAGGGAAATAAAGATCGGAATGATCGAGAAGAGTATTGACGAGGACTTGAGTCGAGAAGAGATGACAAAAGAAGTCGAATAGACGACGACAAACAATCATGTCAAATAAGGTAAGTCGATTGGTAAGTGTCGGTATTAACCCATAATCCCAAATATTTGTACTCAACACATTCGTTTTATAAATTGAAACAAGTTGGACTTATAGATAAAAAGGGTTTTGAACATAAGTTTAAGTATAGAATTTTCACAAAATTTCGCCATGACTCGTTTGTTTATCAAACATTTCCAAGTCAAAAGACATTATTGTAAATCAATTTCCCAAGTAATTAAAGAATGAGTGAATATAAATATTATTGTCCGTTAGACATTATTTCCATATTGTTTGTCCGTTGTGAATCGAATACATTAAATTCATTACGAGTCTAATGTACTATATTCGTTACGTGTCCAATAAGTCCAAAATGTCCAAAGTCCAATATAAGTCCAAGTCAAAGTATGAAATCCGTATCAAAGCATATATTCGAAGTCCGATGTTGCAAATCCCCAAAAGTAATCCGACTACCAATCGATATCAAATCAAGCTCATAGAATGGGTAAATGTCAAATGGTCTAAAATAATTAAGTTAAAAGCTTAATAAGGTATCCGGATGAATTATTGGATCCTTATTTGATTCGTCAACCCAATAAGTCTAATAATCCCTTCGTCTCGCTTAATAATCCAGAGTCATGACCTACACATCACAGGTAAACGGTAAGTCATAAGGATGGGTCACATGCTAATAAATTCCTCCAGTATGTTCACTGGGCCCTTATTGGGCTCGTCAACCCAATAAGTCCAATAACCATATCGGTCGGGTCTATTAATGCTAATCCGATCCGTAACTCAAACAATTAATGATGTGTCATTTAGTACAGGTAATTATGTATCAAGTTTTACATTATATTTTGCGAATTTACCCATAACAAACACTTACTGGCAGTTACCCGGTCGATGGTGAGCTAGTTAGTGAGTAAGGTGTCGACCACTAATAGTGGAACGTTAACACTTAAATATCTAACAGTTAGTTTAATTAAACCTAATCTAACGCAGTGGTATGTGTTAAATCACATACCTTTTCTTTATCAAAAACGGACTCAAAAGACAAAAAAACGTATCATAAATGCCAAATATATGTTTGTTTTGTGTTTGTGTATGTGCAGGCAACGGATATGAGAAAAGGACAAAAGAATGACAAAACGGACAAAAATGAGCACGGGATTAGAAAGAGCGTGAAAAGCCGGACCCGGGGATGTGTTTCTATATTTTGGATCACCTTTAAACCCTAAACTTTGAAATATAACCCAAATGATAAATCATTTTCACCTAAAGTCCATAACAGTTTTCAACATTAGTCCTAAACCGTTTGCAAAGTTAGTCCCTAACTAACTTTTGTTAAAATCCTTATATACACTAAACCTGGTCCAAATCCAATCCAATATACAAGCCCATTATCCAAATCCACTCCCTTAACCCAACCAACCCTTATAACCTGAAAGTCAAACCCGGTCAACCCTTTTTATTAATAACTCAGTTAAAAATAAAAGGCGCCAAAACCCGTTTACTGTTCACCCTCTTTCCCCATAATTACCCTGCACACACCCAACTTAATTACCCCACACATGCGTACAATTCACCTTCTAGAAGGCTGGCAAGACAGAGAAGTGACATCATTTGTGGCCACGTTGGCAATCCCAACAAATTTGATTGGTTAACGCGATGTGGCACATGATCCAAGGGCTAAAAAAATGGATTAATGATTGAATGGCCGAGATTAGAAGGNCTCAACACATTCGTTTTATAAATTGAAACAAGTTGGACTTATAGATAAAAAGGGTTTGAACATAAGTTTAAGTATAGAATTTTCACAAAATTTCGCCATGACTCGTTTGTTTATCAAACATTTCCAAGTCAAAAGACATTATTGTAAATCAATTTCCCAAGTAATTAAAGAATGAGTGAATATAAATATTATTGTCCGTTAGACATTATTTCCATATTGTTTGTCCGTTGTGAATCGAATACATTAAATTTATTACGAGTCTAATGTACTATATTCGTTACGTGTCCAATAAGTCCAAAATGTCCAAAGTCCAATATAAGTCCAAGTCAAAGTATGAAATCCGTATCAAAGCATATATTCGAAGTCCGATGTTGCAAATCCCCAAAAGTAATCCGACTACCAATCGATATCAAATCAAGCTCATAGAATGGGTAAAAGTCAACTGGTCTAAAATAATTAAGCTAAAAGCTTAATAAGGTATCCGGATGAATTATTGGATCCTTATTTGATTCGTCAACCCAATAAGTCTAATAATTCCTTCGTCTCGCTTAATAATCCAGAGCCATAACCTACACATCACAGGTAAACGGTAAGTCATAAGGATGGGTCACATGCTAATAAATTCCTCCAGTACGTTCACTGGGCCCTTATTGGGCTCGTCAACCCAATAAGTCCAATAACCATATCGGTCGGGTCTATTAACGCTAATCCGATCCGTAACTCAAACAATTAATGATGTGTCATTTAGTACAGGTAATTATGTATCAAGTTTTACATTATATTTTGCCGAATTTACCCATAACAAACACTTACTGGCAGTTACCCGGTCGATGGTGAGCTAGTTAGTGAGTAAGGTGTCGACCACTAATAGTGGAACGTTAACACTTAAATATCTATCAATATTTTAATTCTAACAGTTAGTTTAATTAAACCTAATCTAACGCAGTGGTATGTGTTAAATCACATACCTTTTCTTTATCAAAAACGGACTCAAAAGACAAAAAAACGTATCATAAATGCCAAATATATGTTTGTTTTGTGTTTGTGTATGTACAGGCAACAGATATGAGAAAAGGACAAAAGAATGACAAAACGGACAAAAATGAGCACGGGATTGGAAAGAGCGTGAAAAGCCGGAGCCGGGGATGTGTTTCTATATTTTGGATCACCTTTAAACCCTAAACTTTGAAATATAACCCAAATGATAAATCATTTTCACCTAAAGTCCATAACAGTTTTCACCATTAGTCCTAAACCGTTTGCAAAGTTAGTCCCTAACTAACTTTTGTTAAAATCCTTATATACACTAAACCTGGTCCAAATCCAATCCAATATACAAGCCCATTATCCAAATCCACTCCCTTAACCCAACCAACCCTTATAACCCGAAAGTCAAACCCGGTCAACCCTTTTTATTAATAACTCAGTTAAAAATAAAAGGCGCCAAAACCCGTTTACTGTTCACCCTCCTTCCCCATAATTACCCTGCACACACCTAACTCAATTACCCCACACACGCGTACAATTCACCTTCTAGAAGGCTGGCAAGACAGAGAAGTGACATCATTTGTGGCCACGTTGGCAATCCCAACGAATTTGATTGGTTAACGCGATGTGGCACATGATCCAAGGGCTAAAAAAATGGATTAATGATTGAATGGCCGAGATTAGAAAGGAAAGAAGCTCCTTAGAAGACCTAGATCCTTCTCAAGCTGGCTATAAAAGGACCCCTCCTCACAAGCACAATTGGTGTAGTTTATAGTCTAAGTTTTAGCTTATGTAGTGCTTATTGTTGTAACATTCGGTATTTTTCCAAACCTTTTTACTGGTCAAATATTTTATTTTTGCATTACCTGAGTATTTAAAATTTTTCTTGAATTTATTTGGGCTTGAGAAACGTGAGATATCTTGAGAAACGAGAACATTGTCCCTTTATTGAACCGACACAACCTAGAAAGCACGAAACGAATCAAATTTGCCAAATAAATTGACTTCGAGAAAGTTATGTGTATTTATACTCGTTTTTATTGGAAAAATTATTTCATGAACAATGGCGCAAGTTTCGTAATTTTTTGAGTCTGTTTGGTACGTCGAATGGTTCCCACAGTGTATTATCCAAAAGTTTCACTACTTTGACCCTTTACCCCCTCCGCTCCACAGTTACCCCGCACCCCCTATGGTTTCATTTGCACACCTTTGGTCCCTCCCTAATTAATAAAACCTCACTTTCTCTCTCTACTCTCATAAAAACACACACACAACACTATTACTCTCTCTCTTTAACCCTCACCGGATCTCCTTCTTCTCCGGCAACCGTCGCCGCCGTCGGCCACCGTCCGTCACCAAAAAAATTTCTGGCAAGACCTTTTTCACTCCAAATCGATAGATCAGTTAGTTTTTAACCTTTCTTGAGCTCCTTAGCGCTCGACTCGCCACACCGCCACAACCACAACCACTACCGCGCCGCCACGGCCACTGCCGCGCCACCACAGCCTCACCACCACCCTCCTCTTGTTGGTAACACCTCTCATGCGCTTCCCCACCTCTTTTTATTAAATATTTTCGAAACCCTAATTTTTATAACTTTTAATAAATCGATTTTTATATAAAATCTCTTATAAAAACCTTTTAATAACTTGAAAAACATATGGATCTTGTGTTTTTGACCCTGACTCGGTGCGACTCGGTGACTCACCTAGTCAACTCGTGTTGGCTCGGGCGAGTTAGAGTTATTTTTGTTTTTTTTTCTTTTCTAACATTTTTATTTTGTTTGTAGTTTGGATTTCGGGTTGGTTCCGGGTTTGTTTTATCTCGACAGTCGGTACGGGCTTGGGTCGAGCCGTGACTCGTGGAGAGTCACGGCGAGGCGAGTCTTGGTATAGGTTTAGGATTGATTTATTTTATTTTGTTGTGTTTTGTTTTTGTTGCGATCAGAGTTGGATTGGGTTCGGATTTGGATTTGTTTGTGATGCGGATTTGTATTTGGCTGGGTTTAGGATTAGACTTGAGTTTGGTTATGGATATGTCTCGGATTGGATTGGAGTTTGTGTTTGGATTTGTGATGTTTGGTTTTGGTTACTTTGTTTCGGCCGAGAGTAATACCCCACATCGGGTTAGCCGTGACTCGTGGTGAGTCACGGCATATAAATAGGTTATGCTTTAATTTTGTAAACTTGTCGAGTTTGTTTGGTTGATGTATTTTACGGTAGTCCCGAGCTAAGTAAGCTCATGGAGTCGAGCCGTGACTCACAGGAGTCACGGTGACGTTTATTTATTTTATTTAGTTAACATTGAGTCGAGTTATAAGTTATCGAGTCGTTATTTATTTATTTGTTATCAAGAGGTGTTTCGTAATAATAACTTGAACATATGGGATATAAATATGAATTTGGACCTGGATATATATTGTGATACCGTTGCTTGGACAAAGATTGGACGATATTGGATTTACGGTATTAGTTGATGGACATTATGGACTCTTTTGGTACATGTGACGGAAGGATATGTTAGACTCATAAGAGTTTAATATATTTGGACCCGAACATACACAAAATGGTCGATAAACTTAACAACTAATATATACGCGAGTAATAATGTCCAATTATATATATTTAAACTTGTAAAACCTGACGATAAATTTATATTATTCAAGAGTCGAAATGACTTGGAAATGTTTTATAAACGGACACGTCATGTCCAAATTTCTATAAAATCTTTTATAACTTAATCAGTTATGATACATTAATATCCTAAAAGCCTTTTCGAAACTTATATACGTTTCATCCTAAATAATTGCCTTATATCAATTATTTGGGAAAACGGGTAAATATCGAAACTACCTATTGATGTGTCTTTTTGTGTCCTTGTTTCATTTTTTTTCTTATTATTAATCTTCTTTCATTTCTTATTTCTTCTCTCTTTCCTTTTTATCTTTCCTTGCGTGTTCGTTCGTATTCTCCGACTTTTACTATTTTACTTTCTTAAATATCCACACGAGTATTAACTTTTCTTTCTTTCAAACGCCATTGAAACTAAATTGTTTTCATTTCAAATACGAGTATTATTTTATAAATCGTTTCGAGGATTATTTCTAAGACATGCCGTTTAAATTGATTAGGTTGTGCTGAGGTTCCTTTGCTATGGCGTACCATCTGAATTATTTGTGATATCTCATTTCTCTGTTACTAAGGTGTGATTCATAGCTCCACTTTTACTTTTAAATTGTTTATAAACCCTTAGGGGAGATACATGCTATTTACTTATTTTTATGAGCACAATTGTTTATTGGTATGCTATTCCTAATTGAAATAACTATGCTAAGTACCTTTCATTGCCAAAAGCAAGTCCCTTGGATCATGAACCATTAATCACTTACAAGTGAGAGCAAATTTAGGGATATAGGCCTATAGGAATTGACCCTCCCGCCATGTTGGGCTAAGGTCAGTCCACATGTGTTGTACTATATTTGATTTCACTAGGTATCTGGCAAAGTACCTAACTTTGGGGGCAGCTGTTATATTATGAAATTCCGTGGTTATTGTCGACTTATGCCAGGGTTATTGGTGCTGTTAACGCTTTGTGTGTCATGAGCTTAGCAGAAATTATTTGACGCTTACCCGATATATGCACTTGTTGTTTATATCTTCCAGACTTAAAATCTTGTGCTCATCTGCTTTATTTATTAAGCCTATGGATTACACTCAACCTTTGTGTTGACTTTTTAGCATGTTTTATCTCAGGTAATTGATGCATACTTGTGGGCACTGGGAGTGGCTGAAGACTTTTGATGGCTATCTTTGGCTTTTCTATCTATCTTTACTATCTTTTACTATCTTATCATTCGGAAAACCTTTTGAACTATTTCTTGTATTTCCGCTGCAAACTATGTTTTATTTCCACTACAACTTATGTTTGAGAGTCTTTTGAACTCTAAATGTTAAATAATGTATTCGAATGATATGTTTTTGCTAAAACATCTCGTTATGAGATCGTCTTCTATGGATGTGACTGTCTTACCCCTCACGTAGCACCCCAAGCTCAGTTCCGCTGCCATAATCTGAGTTGGGGGTGTTACAGAATGGTATCAGAGCCATCGTTTATAGAGAATGAGGTCATATTCGACTATAAACATTTTCCTGTGTGTTAAAACTGTAGAAATGTAGAGGGGGGTGAATACGGTCTTTTCGGCTTTTTCAAAGTTTATTAACTTTAAGCCTCAAAGATCACCAAGTGGTTATACAACAATAATCACAACCACAAACACAAACAAAGTATATAAAGCATGTAAAGAGACACCACGATATATACTGGTTCGGGATGGGGGGTTTATACCATCCGTACGTCCAGTTGCGAATCCACGACACCGATACTATTCACTAGTATAATCCTTTCGGTGGATTACAAACCGTTACAACTTCACTCCACCGATATGCACTAAGATCGGTGCTCACTAAGAAGAGCTACTCCCCAACGGTATTCCGCCCTCGGAAACCACCCAAAAGAATCTCGTGATTCGACTTACCACTAAGACCATTAAGACTTCCCACCGGAAGTATCAAACCCCAACTAGATCCCCAATGACCTAGGCTTGGTCACCAAGACACAAGACTTCAAACTAGATCCCCAATGATCTAGGCTTGGTCACAAAGACACAAGACTTCCCTTACAACCAAATAGAATTATAGAATGTTGTTTCTTTGAATCAAGCCCTAACCTAACCTAGTGAATCGATTCTAATAGAAAGGGTATAGAGAAGAAGACCCTCGACACAATCACAAGAGTGGATTAGGTTCTTGTGATTCTTCTCTTGCAAAGAGATGTGTTCTTTCAAATGATGTTAATGTGAAAGATCAAGAACACAAGATAGAATTAGAGAGATTAGAGAGAAAGAATGTAGAGAGAAAGAATAATGGCAAGGGGTGAGGAATAAAAGAGCCAAGGTGGGGTATTTATAAGCCAAGACCCAACTTGGGAAAATTTTACCGAGCCCGGCGCGTTGCCCACACGTCAACGCGTGGGTGACGCGCCAGAGGCTCTGTAAGAATTTTCCCAAAACTTGGGTATTGGTCTTTTAAATACCTAACCTTGCTAAACCCCCAATTGTACTTCACACTAAACCTTAACATTAATCAATCTAAGGTTTACCAACTCAAATAGCCAATTTGGAAAATATTTTGTGAAGTGTTTATTAGAAAACCAATTATAAAAGATAGAAAGAAAGAAGAGATAATTGGGTAGGGGTAGAATGGGTATTCCTCATATGGCATAAAAGAGAGAAGAGAATATGCCATGGAATATTCCTCTATAGGGAAGAGTGAGTGATGTAGGGTTAAGAATGAACCATGGTTAGGTTAAAGAGTATATCCAAGGGAATATTCCTTCCTTGGTGAGAAAGTGTGGATGTTGGTGAGGTTAAGAGTTAACCATGGTTGGGTGAGAAATGGGTGTGTAGAGAACTAACCATAGTTGGGTTAGAAGTGAACCATGGTTGGGTTAAGAGAAGGATATTCCAAAGGATACTCCATTTCTTGGGGAGGAAGGAGAAATGGATGGTTGAGATGTGTTGTAGAGAAATGAATGGTTAGGATGAAGAGTGTGTAAGGAATATAAGGTATTAGTTGGATTGTGAAAGAGTGAAGAGATGTGTGTAAGTGAATATGTAAGGGTTGGATGTGATGGGGAGCCTAGTGTGTGTAGAGAATGGGATGGTTGTGAGTAGTGTATGTATTTTGAAAATAAAGTTGTTGGGGTGTAACGAATAAGTTGGTTGGATATGATGTGCGTAAGAATGTAAGGAATATGTAAGAAGGATTTGATGGGGAGCCTTGTGTGTGTGAAGAAGGGTATGTGAGTGAAGTGTGCGTATTTTGAATATAAAGGTGTGTGTATGTGAGTAGTATGTGTGTGTATGTGTGTGTGTAGAAAAGTGTATATGGGGAATGTATAAAGTGAAGGGAATATTGAAAAAGAGAATATTGTATGGGAGTTTGTGAAGTCAAAGATGTAAAGGTGTGTGTATGTGAGTAGTATGTGTGTGTGGAGAAAAGTGTATATGGGGAATGTATAAAGTGAAGGGAATATTGAAAAAGAGAATATTGTGCGGGAGTTTGTAAAGAGACAAATGTACACTTTTTGTAAGAAGGGTGTAAGAGGTATAAGAGAATATTTAGAGGATGTTGAGGATAAGATTAGGTTATGTAAAATGTAATTAAGAGAAGATTAAGAAATAATCAAATTGTCATTAAGAAAGAAAATGGTTTAGACAATTATGATTATGAGTTGAGAAAATCAAAGGTTACTTATAATCTCAAGTAACTCAAAGTCGAGAATCCATAATTTCATAACTCGTGACTTTCCACGACTCGACGTACTCAACTAACACCTTGGTATAAACAAGCCAAGTTCTTTGCCTTGATGTAAAGCATATCCCATGCGGGAAAGGATGCGTTTACGCAAAGTAGCCTTTGACTTAGTTTGACCAATAAGGGAGTAAACCCGTTACGTGATTAGAGAAGACGTAAACACGGGTTATGAGCATATGGATGCTTTCACTTGATATTATGTGAAATAAATAAGTTCCCTAGGTTTAGAAAAGCCTTGGCTAGAGGCGAGAGTTAGAAAACATGAGTTGGCGTTTTCCCCGTAAGCGGGTATTTTAAAAGTATGATCTCTCTAATCCCGAAACTCATTTCGAGTGTTCTCAATTAAGCACAAAACATATTCATACCTGAATTGAAAGATCCACATTTGTCGGGCAAGGGGAAAGCCGACTTTCAAAATTCGCCCGAACCCATACAGTAGCCTGGCGCGTCAGCCACGCGTTGACACGTTGATGACGCGTCAGGAGCAGGTATGGTGTTCGGGGAATTTTGGCTACCATTTGTTATTTTATGTGTTTCGAAGGTTTATTTGTCATCATTAAAACATTAGGAGATCTTGATCATGTTGCCTCAACAAAAACGTTTTCGAAACCGATAGCCATCAGCCCTCCGTGCCACTTGCTGGAGTGGTTTGGGCCAATAAGCAGAAACAATTTTGTTCTTTTTGATTTTGTTTTACTTTCATGTCCAAATCATAATGATTATTTAATGTAATAAAGTATATCTTCTGATCCAATAATAAACCCAAAAACGTTAGTTAATCATATGAAAAAATTAAACAAACAATTGAAGAAAAAAATTAATTTCATTTCATTAAAACAATAACTAATTAACTAGTTAAGATTCAACTTACATGCAAGCCCTAATAACATAAACTAATATAAAACCTAAAGTCCTAAACCAACCACCAACCACAAATTCATTAAGCCATCTTCATTAATTCATTATGTGAGTATTTGAAAATGTGGGCTAAGCTCCACATACTCCCACAAATTATTCTAGTACCCAAGGATTCTAAATGGTTTTTCTCTCCTCATTATTCCCTAAAATTAAATGGTTGTATCTCCACATAATCCATCAATGGCTCCATCACGATGCCATAGTTGACGCTGTCAACCATGCCCAATATATGGCACCACCAGCTCCTCCCATGCACACGCCAATCAGTTCTTCTCACCCCAATTCTTGCCATACCATTAATTCTTTCTCTGACCTCCTCCGTCGCATTTTCTTTCATTCTGAACCACAGATTAATATCCATTAACCGATCTTCCCGCGGTTCTTTGAATGGCCTTTGTTTAGGGATCGGCCAAATATCATGTGTTTCTGGGCAGTTTGGATCCCTGCAGTATGATTCACGTGTTATAGATTGAGATGGTTGACGTAGTTGACGTCGTTCTTCGTATTTCCCACAACATTGTCCCATGGTAGGTTTTTAAGTATGCGTTAGATGAGAATGAGGGAAGTGAAATATGGAGCATATCTATAGAGGGTAGGGGTGTTGACTGGTTGGTGAATGTTTTGAATACTGAGGCAGGTAATAACGGATACATGCATACTTCTTATATGTTTAACAAATTTGTGCATACATTGATTAATGGGATAATTCCAAAAATGACCTTATTGCCCAATTGATTTGCTTTTTTGACCTTATTTTTAAAGTTGCCGAATTTACACTTTGGGCAACCGGGCAACTCTAATGTAGCCAACCATGGGACGCCAAGTGTCCGACATGTTGGGAAACTTGTGTACTTTTTGGGCAACTTGTGTATTTTTTTTTGGGCAACTTGTGACACTTGGCGTCTCATGGTTGGCTATATTAGAGTTGCCTGGTTGCCCAAAGTGTAAATTCGGCAACTTCGATAATAAGGTCAAAAAAGCAAATCAATTGGGCAATAAGGGTATTTTTGGAATTATCCCTTGATTAATTTAGGCTACTAGGCCAGCTACAAATTACATTTATGTACCAAGAGTTGACGTATTTTTATCTTATGTAACATTGTAACAATATGAAAATAACGACATGGAATGCGAACAATTTAGTCCACGAGGCACAAAGTCTTAATGTCATAATCATTTTTTTGGTTTAAGCCAATAAATAGCTACGTAATTTTTCAAATATACTAATAGGGTACGTCTACTAAAAAAACTATCTGTGTCATACGTGAACTAAATTAGTTTGGACTACAAAGGACCCAAAAAAAAATGTATCTAACGAAGTATTTATCGGGTGTTACAAAAAAAAGGACCAAATGACATCAAATGAGACATTGGGGACTAAATCCGGTAGTGTATAGTAAAATGAACCTAAACCCGAGAATTCGGTAATGTTGAGTGACTAATGATGCAATTTACTAAAATTCATTTACATATTTGGATTGTGAAATATTTGATGTACGTGGAATAAGACATGCAAAATGTCAGTGAGCAATCAAAAGGTGCTAGAGGATGAGTGATTATTTTGTGCATGCAATAAACATCGATGAAAGATGCCACCTTTCTTTTTTTTAGTTTTGAAACTATCATAGATGTGGCTATGCCTTGATCTACCTAGACAATGATATTAATAGTATTTTGATATTTTTTGGGACAAAACTTTTTGTTACTTTTATTTTAATGTTTGGAATGGAAAAATAGATGGTAAATCTGGAGATTCTCTAATCAAGATAATATGTTAAAAACTAGGATACTAAGATGTTTCGGCAGGGATGGCAAGAAAACCCGAATTCAATGAGGAAACCTAAAATCTAAACTTTTTTGGGTGGGGCAAGGTATACTTATCGAGTTACCAGGGGGGGGGGTTCGAGTCCTATTATTATGTTTAATACCATTGTTAAAGTCTTTATAAAGACAATGCTTTTTTTGTACTTAATAAGTAATCGATTTTTCAAATTATTGCATAAAATCAAATTGTTAATAGTGTAAAAATAATAATATATAATAATAAACGGTTCGATACGAGTTTGTTAGAGCATCGCGCACAAAGAAGACAATCTGATAAGACCCCTAGCGGAAAATGAGAATGGGTTTGGGGAAGCATCTCGTCCAAACGGGACGCCCTGATAAGATCTCTATTGAGATTGGGTCGGGTTTGTGGATGATTTTGCCCCAAACTCGTCTTTTTTGCCATTCATTTGTTTTGGTATTATGAGTGATAAATTATGCGAGGAGGATGGGTTACTTCGGTGCTTCTAATTTGAGTATCCCAATACCACATTGCTAGATAAGAATAGATTTCTTTCTTATGCTACGTGACTAACATCCGACATGAGAGCAAGTAAGTAGGAGTTGGAGAATGAATATTGTTTGGTAGTGTAATAAATAATAGTGGGGCATTTAATATGGTTTTACTAACAATAGCCATTAGAGCGCTAGGTACAGTTGGTGTCGCGGGTGGTGCCATTGGTGGTGTCGTGAAAAAAGTGGTGCCACCTGAACACCTTTTTCCCATGGCATCAGATTTCTCGATGACACCAAAACACCTCACCCTGGCTATAACGCCACTTTTTGGTGCCGTGGGTGGTGCCAATGGCTACCAAAAAAATTAATAAAAAAGGAATAAAAAAAATAAAAAACCTATCGCGTTGGCTGGTGGCTACGGCGCCAGCCGCTACCAGCTAGCCACCGGTGTGTTCCTCGCGCCATCAGTGATGGCTTGAACCATCAACTCTTGTATCACATGCTTTTAGGGTTGTGGTTAATGATGAGACGAAAAATGTTACGTTTTTAGGGGTCAGTTTGAGTCCTAATTCGTATATTATTGGATCGGATTTCACCCAAAGTCGTTTCTTTTCTCATTTTAGGTACTTTGAGGA
>LBNU01027135.1:150509-170706 GCA_014162995.1 Artemisia annua | reverse complement strand
TTGATACGGTTGCTGTTGTTGTTGTTGTTGTTGTTGTTGTTGTTGTTGTTGTTGTTGTTGTTGTTGTTGATTGTTGAAGTAGAATGGAGGTCGAGACATCTTGATTGATTATGTTAAAATGGATCTTTAAAGGATTGTTAAAGGTTGTTGTTGAAGATTAGTTGTTGTTGTCGAGACGAAGGCCCAAAGTAATTTCCTTACTTGCTAATAATCCCAATTATACTCGCTAGAAAACCTTGAACCTATTGATACTCGCTAAGGTGACTTGTACTCGTAATTTTAAAAATTTAATACACAAACTCGCTATTAAAAATTGGAAATGATACTCGCTATGAAAATATTTAAAAAACACAAACTCGCTATGAGATATTTTCAAATCAAACTCGCTATGGAAAATATGAAAAAACCAAACTCGCTATGAAAAGGATTAAGTTCAAACTCGCTATGAAAGAGTTTCAAACCATACTCGCTATGGAAGATTTCCTTACTCGCTAGAGCGATAAGGTAAAAGGCTTACTCGCCTGAAAGAAAAGTCAAACTCGCTACACTCTATTTCCAAACTCGCTAGCAGATTCTTTTTACCAAACTCGCTAAGAACAAAGATTTCCCAAACTCGCTAGGTTGATGGTATACGAAACTCGCTATTAAACCCTAGGTTTTGTGAAACTCGCTATTAAACCCTAAGAGTTTGAAACTCGCTATTAAACCCTTAACTTAGACTATGCGAACTGTTTTATTTATTTTCCAAGAAGCTGAGTACCAAAAAGGTAAAGACCAAGTGAGATGTGTAAAAAACTTTAACAAACTTGTAAAAAAAAACTCAAACAAAAACAAAGTTTACGAGTACAAAACACTAATATATGAGATCAAACTAGCCTAAACTAATCAAAGAAAACAACCCCAAATATCCCTAGGCGAATGATACCATTTGTTAGGTCACCATCTTGTAACATAACAATCATATAATCATTAACCAAGAAAGAAGAAGAAGAAGAGACAAGAACTATGGAAGGAACTCTTAAAAGCTTGATTGGAGCACGGGAAGCCATTCCGAACATCCAAACATACCGACGTCCTGATCAGCCTCCATTGTGAATCATCATTGGGTACAACTAATTTTTAACATCATTTTATTTTCATCTTTTCACGATTCATCCATTATGGTTTGTGCACACATAACAGTGTACAACCCGAACTTGTAAAGAAAGGACCCTGAGGTACGCTTCAGTGCCTCAATCCTAATATAAGGAGCGAAGGCTTCTTACTTTTGAGTAGAATTAATCAAACTTTCAAGATTTTTCATAATTCTGCTCAAAAGAACAAGTATTCCCTCGAAATTTCAAAATTTCAAAACACAATGCAACATTTGAGGGGGAGTACTTGAAATACATCTTTGCTAAATCAATCAAATTGTTCTTGTTCCATTCTCCCCATATGAGTCAAAAAGGCATATTTTAATCAAACGTTTTCCAAAAATAACATTTGATATGCTATTTTTGAGGGGGAGAAAAGTTAAAAAGTGATCAAAATATGGTTGAAGCCAAAGAATCTCATTGAGCTCGACTCAGATATCACCCAAGAATTGACGGAACAACAAGTGTTAGTAATCGAAAGGACTTGTCCGATAAGGACTTGTCTGAATAGATTGTACCATTTTTCGAGAAACTCTTAGTAGATAAGTACCATGACGGGTCTAACTTCCTCTTTGAGGAATGTTAACAACATCAAGTTAGTTATTAGGGCTAGTTATCACCTAAAAGCTGATAATGGATCCCTTTAACTAAGCAACGTAAACGTGTCCCTCGGGTACAAGTCTACTAAGAGCAGATCAATTCTAAAAGTGCCCACTCTACCCTGCATGTGCAAATTTATCTTAAACAATATCGAGCACATGTGAAGGGGGAGTATTTCTGAAAAAGTAAAACTCTCGAGGTGTTAACCAAATGTGTTTTATATTCATAAAACACTTCGAGAGATTTTCAGCAAATGGTTTCATGGCGACATGGAGTTATAAGGTGATTAAGGATAGGAAAATGTCCTATGATCCGCCAGAGCCGGAGGGATCTACCCAAGGACAACTCCCATAGTCTAGAAATAGAAGTCCTTAGGTATGATACAAAAGAAGGGGTATGAATGAAAGGGAAAGAAGGGGTTGAAGAATGAAAAAGAAATGAAAAGAAAAGGGTGAAAAGAAATGAGCCCTCCATATATTCAACCTTAGGGCAGACACCGGGTACACCTCATCTGCTACTGATTGTTACAAAAGTAACATCGGTATTGAAGATAAGACGTCATGGACCCAGTGACGCAATGCACTAAACCTTCTAGCCACTCAGGTATCTCTCAAAAGATACTTGTTTCATTCTCACGGGGAACCGGTATAATCTATCGACCTTCTCTTAGAGTTGGTTGATATTGAAACAGGAGACCCTGCCCCAATCTCCGCATAGGAAACCATAGGTGCACTAATCGAGTCTAGAGCCTCGAGATTCATCAAAGATCTCTTAGGAACACTTAGTTTTCTTACACTGGTTGTTCTACATCAATGGACACCAGTTGTAAATTATCGAGTCCTTCGCAGATCTTAGCAATCTGCCGAGAACGTTTATGAGAGGAATCACTTAGGTGTTTTCTCAATGATTGAACGGAAATCCTGCCAGGGTCAACATCAAACAGCCCTGACAGCAGGTCACTTCGGTAACTCCTTGTGGGTTACGCTTAGTGTGTTCGGTGACGTTCCATGTGCATTCTACAGTCGCGGGGTGATCTCCAGCGGCTCACCTAATCGTTGGTGTACGTATGTATGTCAGTGTTAGCCCTCTCGGGGGCATCCGATTAGGAACGGCCTTGGCTAGGATTAGAAGGAGTCTTCACACTATGCTGTTGACGAATTCTAACTCCAAACCTGTAAGTGCCGGACGGTCTACAGTCGTAGGGTGATCTCGTACGACTCACCTAATCGTTGGGGTACTCCGGTACTTTCTGAGTTAGCTCCTTCGGGGGCATCCGATTAGGAACGGCCATGGTGAGGGGCAGAAGGAGTAACCACATTGCGAGGGTGAAAAATTCTGTTTCTCACTTGTAAGTGCCGGTTGTTTATCACTAACCATTTTCTTGCAGGAACTTCACCACCAACACCTGATTCCACATGCTCATACTTACGTCAAAGACTTCCCGAAAAGTTCTAAGTTATACAAAGTCAAAGAAAGATCAAAGTTTCTCAAAGTTAATGAAAGATTCAACGTCAACGGAATCTACAAAGTCTTAAGACAAAGATCTTATTTAATGATCGGGAATTACTTGAGTACAAGTCATAAAAGTTCAAAGACGTATGAGCATGTTGGAATGGCGTACCATCAAGTTGAGTCGAAGGAGTGACCAAAGGCAGATTACTACATCATATGCATCACTTCAACAACAAGGAACAAGGATTGAAGAGCAAAGAATTTTTGTCTAATCTAACCGATTATGAGACGTCAAGCAATTGCCAAAGTTCAAGATTAAGAAGATGACGTCACGCAACCACTCACCATTGATGACCGACCCTTAGGGGGAGATTGTTAGGAACACGTTTCACGTTATGAAAAGTGTCGGTCATTATATTTGTAATAGGTTGCTTATTAGACTTATTATGTTTACATTTTATCTCTTATTTTTAGTAAGTTTATGATATAATGTCACATTGTATGGAAGTCCAAGGGCCAAGTATGTAATAGTGCTAGAATGACATGAATACCCTTGGACTCTCCTATATATACTACATGTAAGCCTTGGTTAAGGCTTGTTGGTTCTCATTTGAATATCAAGTTTATCATATCAATTTTAAGAGTTCCTTCCATAGTTCTTGTCTCTTCTTCTTCTTCTTTCTTGGTTAATGATTATATGATTGTTATGTTACAACATGGTGACCTAACAAATTTTATTTTAGGGATCCGCTGCCGCAACGCGCGGGTACCTTGCTATTTGGACAAAGGTTAGACTCCGAAAATGTTTAAGAAAGAACAAAAACTAATTACTTTCATTATTTTTCTCTTTTGGTTTAAATGTAATAAGTTGACACGCTTTTGTTGCACAAGTCCTTTTTTAATATGTGGTTAGTTTATTTGGATCGTTAGTTTCTTATGTTGACATTGTTTGTATAAGCTTTTTGGATATTTTTTTTAAACGTGAACACTTTGGTCAAATAAAACTTAATCTTACCTTTTTACGTCATTTACATAGGAAAGATGTTATATGTTTATAACATTAAGAAAAAAAATTTATTGTATAGCATGTCATGTTAGTAGAAAATGTTAAAAAATGAAATATCATTATTATCACTTAAAGTTATTTTAATTTAATTTAATTTATCATTCAGTTGTATGGTTATTGTTAAAAAAAAATAATAAAAAAAAAAATAAAAATAAAAATAAATAAAAAAAAACATGTAACTAAACAATATTTGCTCGCCGCAAAATATAGTCACAGGGTACCCGCCGCCGCATCACGCGGGTACCCTGCTAGTATATAACAACTCATTTTACATATGCACAGTATAAAACATGTAAACTCTCTTTAAGCTTCAACATTGCGCTACCGAGTTTTATTTATGATAAAAGAACAAAATAGAATAATTTTATGTTTCCTAATTTTCTTTCAAGAGAGAAGTGAAATGAAGAAGGCATGAAATTTAATTATATTTATTCCCAAGTATTTCTTTCAAAAGTGAGATGATTTTAGAGGAAGGTATATTATGAAACTTTTTTATTAAAAGAATGACTTAAATGCTTAAAAAAAATTTATACTTAACAAATGATATAACTGTAAAATCGTCAGTTTTCTCTTATTTTATCTCTCAACCTGGAAACACGGTATACAAAATTAAATTACATTTCATTTTTTTTTAATTTTCAGAACTCGGGACATTGTGCAAGTGATGGGATGTGCTAATAATATCATTTTATCATGGGTTTTTGTTTAACAGAAGAAATATTTTAGTGATGTTTTATTTTCGTCTTATGTAAGTGTTACAATGTATCTTTTGGTAAATAAAAACACATTTGAATGAAGCCTGTGAATTATAATAAAATATTAAAATATTAGCGAGTTATTAATGTGATATCCAATTGGGATTCCTATAGAAAATACTAAGTGAGTTAGAGCTTAAGGTGTGGCAACAAGCTACCTTCGCTACTCGCCGTCATTCACCATCAACCAACTCGTCGTCTACACGATGAGTTAAAACCAATTACATATTACTGTTTGAGTGAGACTATGTAAAGGGATAAACGGTTATAGTCTTATCTTCTTTTTTCTTTTTCTGATTTTTCAAGTGTGTGCGTAGTGTGTGTACACGTAGGAAAAAAAAGAAGATTGACTTTTTTTTTAATAATTATTTTGTAACCTTTTTTTTAATAAAAAATGTTATTGTATTATTTGAATGAAATGAATTTAGTTTATTTGGAAAATTGAATAAAAAAAAGTAAAATAGAAACTGATGGACCCAAATAAAGTTGTTGTGTTTAGGCTGGGCACAGTTGATCGGTCAAGGGAATCAGTCGACCGATTTTGTACTCGGTCCTGGCGAGTGTGGGTTTTGGGTCACGATCGGTCGTCGGTCGAGGATTTGGAGAGAAGGGTTGAAATTTTGACCGATCTATTAAACACACAAAATTCCAAACTCTCCCTTCTCTCTCTTCCTTTAAATTATTTTATTTTAATTTGGTTTTAGAAAAAGTGTGTAGATTTGTAGAACCCCAACGATGAAGAAGATGAATCAATTTTGTGTGTATACAAACAAATAAATAAATTTTGTTTAAACCTTGATGATCTTGAGATTTATAGTTTGAACCCTTAAATTTGATTTCCTTGTCATTTTCATTTTAAACAATTATAACTTCTTTTTTGTATGTTTTTGTATTTTGATACTATGTAATTATGTAATGTTTTTATTATTAATGAAGTTTAAATTTGTTGTTTAAAATATTTGAATTAAAAAAAGAAAAAAATAACTTGGTCACCACTGTGGCAACTTGGTCGTTGTCAGGTCGTTGGAGAGAGAAAACTGATGTGGCAAGGTCGTGTCTGGTCACGACTGTGCCCAGCCTTAGTTGTGATAAAGAGGGTTGTAGAAGGGGTTGTGTTATTGTGATGTGGCACCCCGTGAGACCTAAATGATAAGCTAATCCTTGTTGCCACACCTCAAGCTCTTACTCCGTATATTTATTAATGCGACCCATCATCATGTATTTCTAAAATAAACCAGTAACAAAAAATTCCATACCAGACCATGACTTGGTCACACAAACATAGGTTCCAGTTCCATTGACTTGTATTTTTTAAATAACAAAACATGGTGGAAAATATGTTTTTAGAGCGACAACTTTCTTTACACTTAATATCACATCTTTTTTATATAATAAAGAAAACTATTATTGACATACATATTTTTTAAACTTTCTGTAATTGAATTATTTTTAGGAAAAGTTTTTAAATTTAAAAAAAAATGTTCAGCTATTTCTTAATTTTGCATAAAAAACTACAAATTCATTTTATTTATGCTGAAAAAGCCAAAAATACACATGTACTCGACATTTAATATTTAATATTTTCAAACCAAACTGTAATATTTTAATTAAAATGCAAAACTCCCAAATCGTCAATATCATTCATCTATAGAGAGCATGTGAGAAAAGAAAAACCCTAATTTTAACTCACAAAAACTCTCGAACCATTCAACAAATCAAAGCATGTTACACTCTTGAATCTCTACACCTTACTTTCGCCAAACATTCTCTTTATGTTGGAAATAATGTTTTAAAACCCGGGTTACCGTGAAATGACTAGGTCACTGAAATTCAGTATTAAAAGAAATCCCGTTGAACTGCCGGTTAAACCGGTAGCTAGAGCAAGTCAATTAAAAAACCAAAGTTAAAACATTGAGCTCCTTAGTACTTGACTATCTGAATAAGAAATCTTTCCAATTTCTTATGATTTTTTTTGAACGTCAATTTCTTATGATTTGATTGCTTGATTATTCATGTTTCTCAAGTAAGTGTTGGTACCCCTACCGGCTCATATTTATCCCTTATTAATAGGACAAGATATATATTTTTTTTATCGTTTTTGTTCCGAATTTTCTGTTCTGTTATTTTTTTTTGTCTTTAATTTTTTTTCTTGTCAAACTTGTAGAAACGTAGGGGGGGGGGGTGAATACGTTCCTCTTTAAAACTTAAAATGTTTCGTATCAAATTCCCGATCAAGTGTGACTAAATATGAATAGTGGTTAAGTCACTCACAACAAACATATAAGTCACGCAATCACATAAACATATACATAACATGAGGTTTAAACGTCTTTAGCCAATTCAGATTATACTGTGGACGGTCCCAGAATTACACCGACGGTCCCTTAAATGTTTGGGGACCGTCCCTATATAAAGGACCGCACCAGTGGGCATATCTATTATGTCTGATTAAGTTTTCTTATGTTTTGTGTTTCTAAGTTAGCTAGTTAATATCACAAGCATGTACACACCAAGCCACACAAACATAAATGTAATGCAATTATGGAAAGTAAAGAGTAAGGAAGAGAAAACGCAAACCGGACACGGTGATTTATAGTGGTTCGGCACGAAGCACCTCTTCGTCCTACTCCACTCCCCGAGTACCACACTCGAGAGTTACTTCACTAATCAACACGCTCCTTTTAGGCGGAACAAACCATACACAAGCTTACACCAAGTTTAACGACACTAGGCGGAATGTCGAGTCCTAATCCTAGCTAGAACCAATCTACACCAAGGCCCATGTGGCCACACGAACAAGCACTCTTGTCCCACTTAGATCGACACACGATCCAAGCCTTCACACGAACGAGCACTCCCGTTCACTTGAATCTTCACACTAAGACACACTTGGATCTTCACCCAATCCAAGCCTTCATACGAGACACACTTAGATCATCACCCGATCCAAGCCTTCACACACCAACTCAACTAAGTCCTAACTTACACACTAGGACACCACACACCATACAACAATTACATGACCTATTCTAGTTACAAGACTTTTTGGATCTACATCACCATCCAAGTTCACACATATAATCCCCATCCTCGACTCACACACAAGTCGGATACAATGACAATATTTACAGAACTCATTACCGTAGCACTTGTTACGTTTGTGTGTAGACACCTATAACATCTCGAATCTTTATCTATGTCGAGAGTTCTTCTCTTACCCATGAGGTAGAGGAAAAAGAAAATCATAACACTAGTTATGTTGGTGTGTGGACTCAATAACACTTCGATTCTTGATGACTTCGAGTGTTCTTCTCTTGCACATGATGTAGTGGATGACGGGATCACTTATAAACACATACCAAAGAGTTATAGTGATCAAAGAATGAAAAGGAAAGACCAGGAAATTTTTTGTGCAAAGAGGATTAGTTTTTCTGATGAAATTGGGTCAGTATTTATAGCCAACACGAGATGGGAGGGACGGTCCCTTAAACCTTGCACGAACCCTTATCAATAAGGGACCGTCACCTATTTAAGGGACCTTCCCGACAGTTTTTGTCCTTTTGTAGTGAAATGTTACCTGGTGAAATTTTATCTGATTTGGGCGGGAAAAATGGACGTTTGGACAATTTGAAATTCAAATTTCAAATTTATTTTTCTTATTAAACATTTCTTTATAAATACAAAAATAATTTATCTAGTTTATTTTTGTAAAAAAAATGTTTTGTCACATTTATAAAATGTAAGGTTTAAGGACAAAAATATTTCTTTGATCACTTAACAAAGTTGGTAAAGTGTGTTTGTACATACCTGAAGTGATGTCGAGAGACGTCGTAACGTTTGCACTAACAATCTCCCCCTTTTTGATGATGACAAATATGTAAACCGTAACTCATATTAAAGTGTAGAAGTTACTAGTTTACACTTCCTCTCTCCCCCTTTTGTCGAAGCAAAAAGGTTTCGTCAATGATGAGGTAGAGCCAACTTGAGAAGATAATTTGAGAGGACAATCTTGAGCATATGGAATGAGATATGATCCCTGAATGTATTAGACTATCCCGACCCCCGTCATTTAAAGAATTGAGCGTGCATCATCCTAGTGAAGCGTTGCTCCTACCGCCATGATTTAACCAACTCCGAACTAAGTACCCAACTACTTCCGAGCTCCCCTAGCTTATTGCATCCTTATTGACATTAGCATATCCGTGAGCTCCCCCTAGCTCATTGCAATCTTCTTAACCTACATCAAAGGTTAGTTTCAAGCAAGAAAGTATGTAGATGCGTCGACGATTTGCATCCGAGTTTGACACTTGCAAATGCCCCCCTTGGTGTATGCTCAAAACTAGTTTTGGCTACCAAAGAATCGAGCAATGAAGTAATGCTACAAAACAAAGTTAGTAGACAAGTGCACATATATAATAATGATGATATATATAGGATGACATTATCGAAGATTAATACATGCATGATTTAATTATGATTATTCTAAAGCATGTCATGAAAGAGATTGAAACTAAACATATAATAGTTAATTAACACGTCATTTTCTAACTTCTTCCAAGATAAGTGTCTAGTGTCTAAGTGATATAGGGTGAGGATGATATGATACGAAGATGACTCTCTAAAGTGGAGATTTGGGAAAGGATGTTATGAGCCAAAGTTTGGCAAGGATGGTGTGAAGTTGGTGGTACAATAAGGAAGATATGAGACTTCATATTTGAATTTGGAGGTTCAATTTAGGCTTTTGTTGAAGATGTGTGTAGGAAGGTAATGAAAGGAACGTTTGCACTTATAATGAGTGAGGATGAAAAAATTAGGAAGATGGGTGACTTCAAAGATGGTACATACTATCCTAGTTTTGTTGAGTATTTCATCAAGAGAAGATGATCGTGGAGATGTATGAGGTTTGGATTTGTCATTGGAGGTGGATATGTTGATGGCAATGAGTGATCTTGAGGATTGAGGTTAGGAGACTCTTTGTGAATTTGGGTAATCACTAATGGATGATTGGGAATCATGGAATTTTCAAGGTGTTTTGTTGGTTGACGACCGAAGGTGGATATGTGAAATGAGGTGGTGATGATTCGACAACACTTGAAGCTTGGATATCTTCTTTGTATTCTTCACTTGCTAGAAAGTGGAGAAGACACATTTCATAAAGAAATTCACTTGACTTTTGGTTTCTTTGAGGGCATGGAAATGGTAGTTTGGTGTTATCAATGAGGAGTGGTTTAGGAAGTATGATATTGACTCTTGGTTTCTTTGAGGGCATGGAAATGGTGGATGACTCGATATTGGTAGAACAAAGGATGACTCGGTTTTTCATTTCACATTGGTGGTTTGAGGTTTGAGTGATGAAAGGTTATGCGAAAGATGCTTCTTTGTGAGTTTTTGACAATGCATGATGTAGGATGGTTCAAAGTATTGCAGAAGAGGAAAATCAGTGAACCAGTTCGTGACACCTTAACTGGGGACAGTCCTTTAAATCACTGGACGCTCCTTTAAAGATAAGGGACCGCCAATGCACTAAGGGACCGCCGTCAGTAAGGTGCAGAGTCTCTCCAGTTTTCTGTTTTCCCTAGATTATGAGTAATCAAATGATTAAGGAATGGTTTAGGTAATAAGGCGGGATTGTGACACTAGACACCCTAAAGGAAGATTATGATCTAGTGTTAGGAGGAATAAGCCTAGTTACCTAAGAATCAAAGATTTAAGCGTGTAAGCCATTTAAGCATGCATCACATAATAATCAAAGATATTAGCGTGTAAGGCTATACGACATCTAGGAGGTATCATGAAAGGCATACCTAGTCCAATATAGTTTAGGTGCATAAATAACATGTAAGCCATGTAAAGAGATGCATACAAAACATGATTACTGTGAAGACAAGCATTAAGTAAAACATGTTGACATTTAGCACATAAGAGCATGTATCATGGACATATATCAAGAATATGGCATTAGAAAAGCAAATTCAAAGCAAGATCTTTCTAATGAACATGCATTCAATAATAAAGCAAGTAGGCATTGAGCATTTAAGGAAGCATGAAGACATTTAATCATATAAGTGCAAGATGTTGTTTACATATATTAAACACATATATGCACGTAATCTAGGGTTGTTAAGAAGAATCCTAATTACTACTTGTTTAAAGTGCACTTCTAACGGGAGACACAGATCATTGATGTAAAACATCTTTTGTCAAATGTAGGAATGGAAATTTTTCAATTTAGAGAATGGATATGAGACTATTACTAGCGGTGCTCAATTACGGCTAAACACGACCATTTTTACGTGTTTAACACAAACCCAACTTCTCTCCGGAAGCAATTCAACCGTTAGGTCAAATTGAGTTTCTAGTGCAATAGGTTCTCCAGTAGCCATTCTCATATTAGAAGAATTAGAATTCATATATTTTCCCATCGAAGTTTTCCAAAGATGATATTAGCCGATTCCTCTAATACATGTCCTAATGTAACTCAACTATCAATATTTTAAAAGTCGTTTAATGAAAACGACATGTCTTACACAACATCCTAACAAAAGCAAGTGCGGTATTTAAATCATGTGTTTGCGATTTATAGATTGTTTGGTTTCGATGGTGCATTACATAACCTTATAGATGACATTTTTGTTTGTTGAGTTGATATTTTAGCATATTTTGGTTTCAAGAATACTCCATAGTAAATCTTGAGAAAGAGAGTCTAATAAGGGTTACTTGCCTTGATAGATCTTGTAATCTTTTACTTTGTATTATTGAGAGAAAACATATTGTATCATTTGACTAACATGCTTATTTAAGAGAATAATCTTTTCACTCTTATGAGTTACTAATGAAAACAAGTATTTTTAGTTAAAATGTGATTTACAAATTTTACTTGTTTATGCAGTGACACACGTTGTATAACTTATCCTTTTTACATACATGTTATCTTCTTGAAGATTGATGATGTATTATATGTAATATTTTTACTTGACATGTGATTTTGAGTATTGACTCGTTCATGAGCAAAGGCTACATATGTTGTATGTTTGCTCGTGTTTGGCTTTTCGGAAATGACACATTTACAAATTGCGTTGCAATGTAAATTGCTTGAATATTTCGGATGAAACATCCAAGTCGTCAATCCTACTTCGTTGTGTATTTTAAGCACCTTTTAAACATATTAGTTTAATGTTTGGAATTCAACCTTTGGACAAGAAGACTCAATATGACATCATCAACACAAGTGTGAGTTATGATCCGATGCATATTTTTTTCGTCTTGATAAGGACGTCATTATTTTCATACAAATCGAGTGTGATTGAGTATGTAGGTTCAAGATGATATGTTTTGTTATATCTTGAAGCTAGACAAAATAATGATTTCAATTTCATGTCCACACTCAAAAACTTGTCAATTAGATTTGATAATGATATCAATCATATTTTGAATAATGAATCGATATAAGCTCGAAATCTTTCTTGACCCTCACAACCACTCTTTTTAATAAAGAAACTAAGTAAAGATTTTATGGAATGTGCTCCAACAAATATAATACTTGTTATATGTGTGAGGTTACTATTAATGACATGTTAACTTAATGATTCAAGATTGCCATTTATTTAGTGTGTGAAAACTATTTATTATTACGTATAATATGAATAGTCTTTGATATTTTATAAGTACAAAAATAATTATCCTAACCATTTTTATATAATACATAACTTATGAAAAAATAGTTTATGACTACATGTTTGAATCAATCAGTGTGTGTGTTCAAATACATGCAAGGTTCAAAGATACATTTTCTTTTAGTTAGATAATAATGTATTATTATAAACCTTTCTCTTGATTAGACAACCTATGGCCAATCAAGATAAGTGCATGTTGTTAGTGCAAATATTACGATATTTAAACTTAATGGTTTCTTCGGTTTTAATGATGACAAACATATAACTTGTAATGCATAACGTAAAATGCGCAAGTTACTTGTAAACACAAATCATCAATGCATACTTACATCAACACCTCTCGACGTCTCAAGTATGCTTCTTCAAAGTCGTAGATTTTCATCCCGACGTAAATCACTCAAGGTATGGACAAACAAATCTACTACTTGACAAATGATCAAAGGATTATATTTTTCTTTAAACTTCACAATTTTAATGTGACAAAACATTTTTCAAAAATACATTTTACAAACTATTTTTGAATTACAAAGAAGTGTTTTAATTTGAAAAATAAGTTTAAAATATTACCCAACAGCTATATTTTACCCAAACCAGCTCCAAACTCCCCCAAATAAACTTTCACCACTAAAGACAAAAATGGGAGCGTTTTTGTCCCGGACGATACCACGGTACCACTAAATTTAGTGGTATCGTGTGACAATTAGTGGTGCCGTCCCCCTGTAATGGTCAAATTTCTCTTTGTCTATAAATAGTGAACCATTTTACACTTCCCACTTGATTTTCCAGTCACTTTTATCTGGTCTAATCCCTTCTTAGTTAGATCACTTTCTTTGATCATTTAGAGAGTCTTAATTTGTTTTAGAGCGATCCAATCATCCATTCAAGTGATCACCTTCATTCCTCTTCTAGTCCAAGAGAAGAACAAAAAGTATCAATATGATACAAAGTGTTAGAGTCATTGAGTAGTGCACTTGCATTACTAGTTGTAAGCTTGTTGTATCTTGAAATACATCAAGTAGTCATTACCTTTTGTTTAGTCTTGTGAGAGTGGATCATTGTGATCTTGTTGAGATCTTGGAGATCTCTTGTAGCTAGTGAGCTTGTGTGTTGATCAAGTGGATCAAGGGTAGATCGGGTAGATCTTGCACGTTGTGTTGACGGCGTGATTAGTAAGGATCGGGTAGATCGTGAGTAGATCGGAAAGATCGAGTGTAGATCATGTGGATCTTGTAGCTTGTGTGCTTTGTGTGATCCGGAGATCGTGCATGGTGTGTTGATTGTGTGATTAGTAAGGATCGGGTAGATCGTGAGTAGATCGGGTAGATCGTGTGTAGATCATGTGGATCTTGTTGCTTGTGTGATTTGTGAGGATTGGGTAGATCGTGGTAGATTGGTACTAGCTAAGATTAGTACTCGACATTTAGCTTAGTGTCGGAAAATAATGTAAGCGACGTTGTATGGTTTTCTCCGCCGAGAATGGAGCTTGTTGATTAGTGAAGTAACTATCGAGTTGGGTACTCGGGGAGTGGAGTAGGGCGAAGAGGAGCTTCGTGACCGAACCACTATAAATCGCCGTGTCCGGTTTGCGCTTTCTTTACTTATCTCTTTAAGTTTATTTTCGCATTTACCACTTTACATTTATGTCTTGCGTATCATTTTTACTTGTGTGGTTTGTTGCGTATATTGTGTTAGTTATGTTTTGTATTTTGACATGTTATTACTAGTATGTCTAAGTTAGTTCTTGTAAAACTAGTGTTGATACTTTTCATATTTTGTCACACTTGATCGGGTGTTTGATACGAAAGATTTTTAGTTTTTAAATGGAAATGTATTCACCCCTCTCTACGGTTTTCACAATTGGTATCAGAGCCACGTCGCTCAATTTTTTAAAACAAATGGTTTTTAAAATTGAGTACGATCCATGTATCAAATTTCCCATAAAGTTGTATATAATATGAAAAGTACTTAGTTGTTTAATACTTGCTAGTTTTGTTGTTGAGTATACTTTGTCATACTAGCTTGAAATCAAATACTTTTTTGAAATGAGAAAATTGGTTTCTGTCAAAACTATAACATCAGGTCACGACACCGTTAAATACAACAGACGGTACCATTAAATATGGAAAGTACCGCTAATTTTAACGGTACATTCGTCTGATCTTCAGAATTAGGTAATTTTAAAAAATTCGTATAAAATCAACCGTAAGTCTGTAGGAGTCGTGCCACCTATCGTTTTAAACGTAATTGAGTCTACTTTCATTTAAAAATAATTTTAGAAAATGATTGTAAAGTAAAATTTACGAGAGTCTTTGATTCGTAATAGAGAGTCTTTTCCGGTCAAGCCGATTGCGCAAATTTTTGGTCAAATTACAAAGAGAACATCACATGTTGATGTATTTATATCTTCAAAGTGTTGAACTTGATCAAATTTTGAAATGGGGTGGAAAATAATTCATTTTCAAAATAAAATCAAGCTTAGTATACATTGTTATACTTAATACACAAATGACGATAAGTATTTTTGTGTGTTATGCTAAATGATTATTTGTTTTTCTTTGTATCTTAGTATTCTTAGCTAATATTTTTGAGTGCTTATAGTTATCTTTAGTTGAGCTAATTATATCTATAATCACAAGCGTTCTACATGCTTAGTTGCTATGTGTTGATTACTAGTTCTCCGAGTTATGCATCAATAGGACTTAGACTAGACTTCTTGCACTAAGTTGCCAAATTGGTTTTGCATCGCATATAGGCATAGACCACTTTTCTTGAATATGTGTTTTCGACATCTTGCAAGTGTTAGGATGCTTTAGTAACCTTCTTAGGAATGGAAACTAAGTTGGTTTATCATGTACGTCGAAAGATACCGTCTTACACAATTATTTTTCAAAGGTTAAAGTATAAAAAGTATATCACCTCAAAATACTTAACACTTTCATTAAATCCGTAACATGATCTCTAAAACATCACATCTTCATGTCTTGCTTGACCATGGGTTGTCCAAACAAGATAAAAGATCATATTAATACATTAGTATTTAACTAAAAGAAAATGTATTAAACTTGCATTAATCTAACACACATACAAAATGTTTTAAACATTTAGTATTTTACATATGTTGTATAAAAATAGTTAAGATAATTATTTTTATATTAATAATGTGTTGAAAAACTAAGAATATTATTCTTAATAATATAAATAGTCTTTCGCAAATAAAAATAAATGACAATATCGAATTAGTAACGTAATATGTCATTAACCTCACACATACTAATAGTATTAGAATAAATGGAACACATTCCCTAAATTTTTATTTTCTGTTTAAAGGAGTGATTGTGAGGGTCAAGAAAGATTTTGAGTACATATCAATTCATTATTCAAATTATGATTGATATCATTATCGAATCTAATTGACAAGTTTTCGAGTATGGACATGAAAGTGGAGTCATTGTTTGTCTAGCTTCAAGATAACATCAAAATATGATGAAATACATTATTTTGAATCTACATACTCAATCACACTCGATTGTTATGAAAATAATGACGTCCTCTCAAGACGAAAATAATATGCATCGGATCATAACTCACACTTGTGTTGAAGATGTCATGTTGAGTCTTCGTGTCCAATAGTTGTGTTCCAAACATTAAATTAACATGTTTAAAAGATGCATAAAATACACAACTAAGTAGGATTGACAACTTGGATGTTTCATCCGAAATATTCAAGTAATTTATTTTGCAATGCAATTAGTAAATGTGTCGTTTCCGAAAAACCAAATACAAGCAAACAAACAACATATGTAAACTTTGCTCATGAATGACTCAACACGCAAAATCACATGTCTAGTAAAAGTGTCACACATAATATGTTATTAACTATTATGTAAGTCATCAATCTTTAAGAATATCACATGTATTTATCTTATCAAAAGATTGACAAAGGATAACTTATATCCTATGCATCTTATTTCCTTTGTAATATGAATGGTTATGTTACAAGAGAATACATTGCATCTTGTTAACAAATATAGGATATTAGAATTGAATAATAACCCAACACAACATGTGTCATTGTATAAACAAGTAAAATTGGTCATATACTAAAATACTTGTTTCACTAAGCATTCTTAAGATTGATAAGTTTCCTCTTAGAAAAGCATATTTGTTGAAATATACAATATGTCTCATTTCAAATATAATACTCACAAGATCTATTGAGGTAAATAACCTTTACTAGATTCTTCTCTCAAGATATGCTAAGGAGCATTCTTGAAACACTCTCGATGTAGTAGATTCTACATTGTATCACATTAGAGCATCTCTTGGATCTAAGAAAACCGAATCATGTTAAAATAACATGTAACAACTCAACAAAAGAAGATGTTGTCTAAGAGATCTTAAAATGCACCATCTAAACCAAATAATCTCTAAATCTCAAATACAAAATTGAAACATAGTGTTTGCCTTTGTTAGAATGTTGTGTAAGACGTGTCATCTTCATGAACATACTTTTGAAATATGTCTAGTTGAGTCATACTAGGCCATGTCGTAGCAAAATAAGTTAATGTCATCTTTGCTACACTTTGATAGGCAAATATAGGTATTTGACTTTTCCTAACATGAGAATGACTACTGGAGAACCTATCGTACTAGAAATTCAATTTGACCTAACGGTTGAATTGCTTCTAGGAGAGAAGTTGGGTTAGTGGTATAACCCGTAAAAATGGTCGTGTTTAGCCTGAATTGAGCACCAGTAGTGATAGTCTCATACTCATTCTCCAACTTGAAAAAGTTTCATTCCTACATTTGACTAAAGAAAGTTTCCATTAGTGAACTTTGTTTTCCATTAGGATTGCATTGTGAAGAATTAGGATTTAGGATTCTCTTTAGCAAACATAGATTACTTGCATCCCACATATATGTTTCTAATTGATAACATGTTCTTGTGAGATATGACTAGATGTCTTCATGCTTTCTTAATGCTCAGTAATTAATTGATTAAATATTTAATGCATGTTTATTAGAAATGTTTTGTCTTTTTGGATATTATATCTCTTGATATACATATCTATGATACATGCTCTTAAATGCTAAATGATTATCATGATTTGAATGACATTTGCATTTATCCATTATGTGCATTTTAGATGATTTGCCTGTGCACCCACACTACGTTGTTTTAACACATTAGGAATTAGGTATGCCTATCACTATGGACCCTTAGAAGTCATATAGTCATACACTAGTGTCAAAACCTATAAGTTAAAAGTAGTCGCAAAGTTGTTGATATGTGCTTATTCACATATCTTTTATTCACCATTATTAGACTATTATAGACCAAAAACTAACGTTCAAAGCCAAAGATATAGTGTTTTTGTATTTATGACTGTGCAGGTAAGGATATTGCAAAAACATCATGAAAAGCAACCTAAAAGCCTAAAACGAGCACGAGATTTGGAAAAGAGTCAAGAAGCCGAGTCAAAGATGAAATTTACTCAAGTAAAGCCCGTGACGATGTTTTCATTACTTAAAGGCTCGTGAATATGAAAGAGATACTTAATCGAAGATTAAAGATGATTATCATGTATAAGCTTCCCAAACTCGAGCAAGTGGTCACTTTTATATCATTGAAGACTTTTTGAAGACTCGTTAACATATTCCTCAAGATTACAAGGACTTAAGTTTACTTTTTAGAAGTCGTTTAGTAGTGTAATGAAAGTTTATGTGTTACTTTCATGAACAAATAGAGTTAAGGGGGCTAGATGTAAAAGGAATCCACCATGGAAACCTTAAATACCCACCCCTAGTCTTCATTTGAAAGAGTTAGTGTAGCCTTAATTAGTTTCTAGTTTTCTTTCAAATTGTAGTGTAATTTTCTTTATGCAAGCTTTTAACTTTATGTCTTAATCTTCTTATTTTGCTTATTTCTTAGCTTATTGCAATCTTTCTTTTATTGCTTTTCATCTTATTCAAGCTTCTTTACTTCTATCTTGATCACAATAAGCTCATATAAGTCTTGCACCACCTTTGCATGAAAAGAAATTTTCGTGCCTAATGAATATGACTTGAGCTTATTTGGGTTTTGCTAGCTTGCAAAGGCTTATATTACGTTTTACTTTAGCTTATTTAAGAGTTTACAAATCGTTGTTTTGGTTTTTCAATCTTTCTTTTGTGTTTAAATAAGTTTTTTAGTTATAAGCCCTAGAAATATGTTTAGCTTATTTTGAATTCGTTAAGCTTCTATAGCTTATTTTGGTTGTTCGTTTTGCTTAATATTGAGTCTAAATAAGTTTCTAATAAGTTTCCATAAAAAGTTTCACGTAAAAAATATTTTCGTACCTTGAAAAACCTTAAATAGCGAGTAGGGTATTAGGGTTTAGAGAGTATGAGTTTAGGGTTTAGAGAGTTTGGTTTTGTTTCTAGCGAGTATGAGTCTAGGGTATAGCGAGTATGAAACATTTCATAAGCGAGTATACTTTTTACTCTAGCGAGTTTGGTCTTGGCTAGAATATCTTAGCGAGTTTGGTCCCTAGCGAGTATCACTTTATTTTCAGCGAGTATGGTTTTAAAATTCCAGCGAGTTTCCTTTCTAAATTCCTAGCGAGTTTCCTTTAAGTTAGCGAGTATTAAAGATAGCGAGTATGAGTTTTTGTGTAAGCTAGCGAGTTTGGTTTTGTTCTATAGCGAGTATCAATCTCTAAACATAGCGAGTTTCATTTTTCAGTAGCGAGTTTGTTTTTTTTATATAGCGAGTTTGAGTTTTTCTTCACTTTAGTTTTTCGAGTCTTAGTCTCTTTTGTGTCGTGTACTTTTTACTTCTAAAGCCGAGCTAGGCTTATTTACACTCCATCGTTTATCGAGTGGAGTTTACTTTTATCAATTTCTTACCGTTACTCTGTCGAATTTTCTTTTAAATCTTTTAACTTAGTTTATTTTCTTTTTCACTAGTTTTACTTTCTTAGGATCATGGCCCTTCACAGCCAAGTAGTAAAACTCTGTGTCCAACTTCCTCAAATCACCACGAGAACAATACTTCTTAATCATTCTGCCTCGATCAATTTTTGGCGCCGCTGCCGAGGAGCGGTTGATTAAGATTAAGTCATTCGTCGTTCGAGACTTGTGTTTTGAAGAACCTTCTTTTAGAAGTTAACGCTTTTCTTCAACATAAAAACAACTAAGAATTATAAAACCTATAAAAGCCAAAAATATTTTTTCTTTTATAAACTTATAAAAACCAAAAAGATTTTCCTTTCTACTTTATTTTTCACTTTGTTTTGTTTTGATTTGTATGATCACTCGTTCCAAGTCTAACTTGAACGAGTCTTCTTCTTCTTCTTCTACAGTGCCTTCGAACCGCAGTCGTCGTAGACGAAAGCAAAGGAACGTACCCGAGTTACGTGATCCTCAAGATTTCATCACCGAGATGAATAACAACAACAACAACGGTGCACAAGACAATGGTGAACACCCGCCGGTGGGTGGTAACCAACCTCTTCATGATTTACGTCCAATGGAGGA
>LBNU01027135.1:113265-139725 GCA_014162995.1 Artemisia annua | reverse complement strand
GAAGATGATCATCCGATTAATGATTCTCAATTTATTGAAACAACTAGCAAGGTACATGTTGAAACCAAACATTTTTGCTTTGACACATTTCTCTTAGAATTTTCTAAATTAGAAAATGAGTCTAAACTTTTAGGTAACACAAACCTAAAAACCATCTTCAACAATGAGTTTTCAAAATCTTTTGTGAATAATTTTGAAAAGGAAATTTTGTTAGAAGATAAAATGTCTAGACTTGTGAGTAATGTTGAAATTAATCTAGAATGTAAAATATGTCTAGATTACAAACATGAGATTAAAAGGCAAAATAAGAAAGGGAAAATGTTAGCTAAATTTGATGAAAGCTCAAAATCTTTTGAAAGATTGTTGAGAAGTCAAAAGTTGTTTAGTGATAAAACCGGATTAGGATTTAACTCAAAAGCACCATCAACAAGTAAAACAAAGCAAGTAAACTTTGTTAAATCTAGAAAAGAGATTTAGAGTAAAATTAACCTCTAATAGAAACTCATGACAAAAGGATTAAGAATATCATATTCTATGATTTTATATGATTATCTAACCCTCTTGGATACATGAGTAATTTAGCTTCCAAGCGTATCGTCAAACCAAGATTTTACGATTTGAGCTTATCATCTTGATAGCATCTCTATGCATCTTGAAAGGTACACATTACTTCAACTTGCCTTTTGATTGTCTCTTGTTTCTTGCATTATGTGTTATAGTATGTGTTATTGGTAGTGTGTATCCCTATGTGTTTATGTGCTATTAGAAATAACTAAGACTAAATTCTCTACGTAGAGGAATTTCATCTATTAGTTCTAGTAGGGGATATAAGGTGGTTTCGGTTCCTTAACCGTCAAGAGATGAACATGAGAAACTCTTAAGTAAGTCTCACTTAACTCTTGGTCACAAGTGAGCTAACTAAGAATCTCCTAAGTGTTAACATGTCTTGCACTTTTGTGATGCTTGCTAAACAACATTCCTAAACTCCACACTTTGGGTCTAAAATCGTGGTTTACTTCAACCAATCTTTTATGATAATTTCACATAAAACACGTAAGGTGAAACAAGTCACATGAAGTATAAATTAGGATGCATGGAAGAAAGTGAGTTTCAAACATCTGGGATTTACACATTAAAAGTGACACTTTGTCATATGATGTTGTATCTCTTGGACTTTTTGAGCGACGATTGTAAAGGTTTCTCCACTGAGAAAGGAGTTTGTTGACTAGTGCTTTGAACTCTCGAGTTGGATACTCGGGGCATGGACGTAGGGCAAGGAAAATAGAGTTCCTTGTAGCTGAACCACGATAAATACTCGTGTCATGGTTTGATCGTTTCTTTACTTATTCTCACTTGCTATTCATTATCATATCGTTGATAACATCTTTGCATATATCTTTGAATGTTTGATAAGTATATCTTAGATTAAATCTTTGATTATACGAAAGTTTTTAAAAGATAAGTAAACTAAAAAGCGGTAAACTATTCAACCCCCCTTCTAGTTTTCCATAATTGGCATCAAGAGCTACGTTACTCAAGTTCTTTAAAATATATTGTATTTTAAATCTTGGATCGATCCATGGATTTTGAAAATCTCAAAGAAGGGCAAAAACCACCGCTATTTGAAAAAGAAAACTTTCTTGAATGGAAAAGTAAATTTGAAAACTATGTGAGATCAATTGATCAAGATCTTTGGCATATTATTTCTATTGATGATTTCAAACCAACGAACACGAGTTTTGAAAATCAAAATGATTTCTCCAAACTTGATAAAAACATTAAAGCTAAAATAATGATTTATAAAGCTTTAACAAGAGTCGAATATGAAAGAGTGTTAGTTTGTCAAACGGCCAATGATATTTGGAAAAATTTGTTAAACTATCATCAAGAAATATGTCAAGTCAAAGATGATCAATTTGATCTTACATATGAGTTAGAAGTTCTAGAAAAACTAATAGATAGGCACTTAATAGAAGTGAATACATGTACTACTAGTTTAAATGTTTTCAATGAAGGTACAAGTGAAGATGAGTACGCATGTCAAAGAGAACTTGCTTGTGAATCATGGAGTGACACGGATGTAGACGAAGATGATCATCCGATTAGTGATTCTCAATTTATTGAAACAACTAGCAAGGTACATGTTGAAACCAAACATTTTTGCTTTGACACATTTCTCTTAGAATTTTCTAAATTAGAAAATGAGTCTAAACTTTTAGGTAACACAAACCTAAAAACCATCTTCAACAATGAGTCTTCAAAATCTTTTGTGAATAATTTTGAAAAGGAAATTTTGTTAGAAGATAAAATGTCTAGACTTGAGAGTAATGTTGAAATTAATCTAGAATGTAAAATATGTCTAGATTACAAACATGAGATTAAAAGGCAAAATAAGAAAGGGAAAATGTTAGCTAAATTTGATGAAAGCTCAAAATCTCTTGAAAGATTGTTGAGAAGTCAAAAGTTGTTTAGTGATAAAACCGGATTAGGATTTAACTCAAAAGCACCATCAACAAGTAAAACAAAGCAAGTAAACTTTGTTAAATCTAGAAAAGAGATTTAGAGTTAAATTAACCTCTAATAGAAACTCATGACAAAAGGATTAAGAATATCATATTCTATGATTTTATATGATTATCTAACCCTCTTGGATACATGAGTAATTGAGCTTCCAAGCGTATCGTCAAACCAAGATTTTACGCTTTGAGCTTATCATCTTGATAGCATCTCTATGCATCTTGAAAGGTACACATTACTTCAACTTGCCTTTTGATTGTCTCTTGTTTCTTGCATTATGTGTTATAGTATGTGTTATTGGTAGTGTGTATCCCTATGTGTTTATGTGCTATTAGAAATAACTAAGACTAGATTCTCTACGTCGAGGAATTTCATCTATTAGTACTAGTAGGAGATATAAGGTGGTTTCGGTTCCTTAACCGTCAAGAGATAAACATGAGAAACTCTTGAGTAAGTCTCACTTAACTCTTGGTCACAAGTGAGCTAACTAAGAATCTCCTAAGTGTTAACATGTCTTGCACTTTTGTGATGCTTGCTAAACAACATTCCTAAACTCCACACTTTGGGTCTAAAATCGTGGTTTACTTCAACCACTCTTTTATGATAATTTCACATAAAACACGTAAGGTGAAACAAGTCACATGAAGTATAAATTAGGATGCATGGAAGAAAGTGAGTTTTCAACATCTTGGATTTACACATTAAAAGTGACACTTAGTCATATGATGTTGTATCTCTTGGACTTTTTCATAAACCAATAAAGTTCACAATGTTTTATGAAAGGAAACCTAAAGAGTCGAGGAATCGTTGAATAGAACATTTAACGAAAGACCACCTCCCTCTAAGATATCATCTTCGGTAGATGATGACTTAGTCGAAAGTCCAACAATGGTAAGACAAGTAAGTTAAGTAAAATGACAAGGAAGATGAACTATTAAAAGGAACAAACATTGATGTTTAAAATCCTAAAGTCATATACTAGTGAGTGTCACAATGTTAAGGTTAAAGTTCAAAATGTCCTCCTACCTCGAGTCAAACATTGAATCTAGCAATATTGTCATACGTCTTGAATCATGAGTCATTGTTGAAATCAAACAAATTTGATAAAGACAAGCCTTTGGACATTAGAGTAAAACCACGAGTTTTGACAAATTGGATTTTTCAAAAATTGATTGAGTGAACGTAGTGTCATCAATTGAAAAACTTTTTGATAATACAAGCAAGCTCCAAAAGCAAGAAATTATCACTCAAAGACATTCCTAATTACTCTCTTGTTCTCAATAGTTAAGTAGTTGATGACTTATCAAGAATGAGATTAGTAAATCCGTAGATAAAACTAAACATAGAGAAATGTTCGGAAGACTACTTGTTTTCATAACAATTAGATTCGACATTATGTTTGGTACTTATCTATGTGCTCGTTTTAGAAAGGAATCTAAAACATCTACTTTGGAAGAGAGTGTTTGAACACGTCAAAAGATGCTACACAAGGATTATGGTATCCCAAAAGAACGGGAATAGAAACCATAAGTGTACACCGAGTTGAATTATGACAGTAATTAAGATAAGAGAAAAAGCACAAGTTGTACTTGCACTTTTATGCTTTCTTACCAAATGATTCTCAAAGAAGCCTAAAGCTCTCAAAACAACATTGGACGAAAAAGCACGTTAACAAACTCCTTGAGATGAAGCAATCTCACGTCAACAACGGAATTCCTCGTTTCAACAAAGGAATCGTCAACGTCAGCGTCTATCCAATCCATTATGCTCTTGGAAAGACATAATGAGATTCATCGTCTAACATTGGTAAAAATGTTCATTGAGGAACATCTCAACCAATATCGTTCATTCCGATAACCACAATGGTAGACACCCATTCGAAACCTCTTGGATTAGGATCTTTCAACTTTCCTAGACCTAGTTTAGGACTTATGAAACTCAAAACCTTAGGTTTGAACACTAGAGTTTTGATCACAATAATCACAACAAATCTCCTTTGTTTTGCTGCTGAACTGGCGGAACCCTCAGCCCATACGGGCGGAACCAAGTTTTTGGTTCCGCCGTTTCCGCCGAACCAGCAGATTGTTTTATCTTATATTCAAAACCAAACACCCTATTAACTCACTCATCCACCTTTCAAACAGCAAAAACCCTCTCAAAAACACACAACCCCACGAATTTTAGGGCTTTCACCCCAATCTCTTCAAATCTAATCAACTTTGTAAGTGTTCTAATCATAATTGCATTTTAAATTCATGTATAACATTTTCATTTACATTCATTAACTAGAATCTTAGGGTTTATGCATAAAACTTTTTGATTCATGGAAAAACTTGGTTGCAACCCAATCATGCCTTTCATTAGTTAAGAATTGTATTCTTTGGATTATTAAGTTAGCACTAGTTGTTATCTTGAATTACCAAACACTCAAAGTACACTGTCCCTCAAATTAGTTTTATCATTTTGGACATGACACTTCGCCATATTGTTAAAACAAATGAAAAACATTATTGAAGCATCACTTGCATATTGTCTCTTGAATGCTAAAGGGAATACATAACTAATATGTATTTTCGGGTACATTCAATCGAAGATACATTCAATTAGGAGCGTTTTGGTTGTCTTTTATTTTTTCAACAAAATGTGCATAACAAAACAATTTGGGCATCTAAACGAGTCAAGATAACTAAATCTCCACATTTGTTTGCATATAGGAACACATTAGAACATCCACATTGTTAAAAGTCGTTAACATAAGTCTTTGTGTTTTTCTAGGAAACAACATGCCTCCCGCAAAATTCTCCGATCACAAGGAAACCCTTAAGTACCTACCCAAACACCATAAGACCCAAGGACTTGATAAAATTCAAGTAGAAACCTTTAAGGCTTTAGAAAAACGGTACGTTCATGAAGGTAGAACCATTGATCCGGCCTTTCTAGAAGGTACATCCATTAGGCAAAACTTTGCCGCAATCAACTTTGATTGTCTCCTTGATATCAATGAGCCAATTTGTCCTAGGTTCATCTTTGAATTCTATGCAACCTTAACCCTCGCTTTAAACGACGATGGCGAGATATCTTTGGACTTCACAACCAATCAAACACCTCACCACATCCAATTGAGAGACTTTGGAACAATGCTTGGTGTCCCTAGTAGTGGTGCTTGTCTCTACACGGATAAGTGGCCCCTTTCAAGCCTTGATTCAATCGAGCTTTTCTATCCATATCATATCCCTCTTGCTAGTAAGGAAGTTATTCGAGAACATCTCTTTGTTAGGACCTCCGACACTAGGAAGAATCGTTCGGGAAGTGAAGTGAATAAGGACCCCTTTGGTATGGAGCTTAATGAGCTTAAACCCCAATTTAAGAAATGGGAAGAAATTCTTAGGGCCAACGTCATAAGTTCCATAGGAAATAGAGATCATGTCAACACTTGTCTTAGTTACATGCTCTATAGCATTTCCACCGGTCAACCCTTTAACTTAGCCTACTACCTAGCCAAAAGAATGGCCGACATACCAATAGTAGGAACAACCGCTCTTCCTTATGGAATGCTTCTTACTCGTGTCTTTAGAGCCGTCTCTCCGATTCCTCCAAACAATAGGGGAATTAGACTCGACTACAATCTTGTAGATCACATATTCGTCCCTCTAAGTGACAAGAGAGTGTTCAAAGTTAAAGGGAAACGCACTCGGTCTCCTTCACCATCATCATCATCATCCGACATGAGTGAAGATGGAAATCTTCCTAACTCAAAGTTAGCACCCTTAGACTACCTTCAACAACTCCCCACAATAACGAATGAGTCCGAAGAGTTCAAGCAAACAAAAGGAATGTGGAAGTGTATGGCAAGGTACATGGGAAAGATGAAGAAGAAGTTGGATAGCTTGTGTGATGAAGCTTAAGGAGTGTTTGGCACTAGTTTGTTTTTATAACGTTGTGAACATTAAACTATGTGTTTCTTGTTATGCTTTCTTAGTGTTTGTCTTTGTGAACTTTTTCGTTTGACTATTTGTGTATCTCATTACTTGCGTTGAATGATGATATGTGTTCTTGTTGAATTTTCATGTTTATGTTATTCTTACTAAATATGGAAATATTCGCTAGCCCCCGGTCAAAGTCAAATAAGACGAGTGTCTTGATGTCTATTTTTTGTATTTCCTAACCCGCTATACATTATATTTTCAATTTCAAGAGTTTTCGAAAAATTTGAAAATCGTCTTGCGGGTCAAAACGGTGGACTGCCTCGTTTTAGAGGCCTGGCGGAACTGGCGGAACCCTCACAAAGGTTCCGCCAGTGCATTTTCTGGGTAACCCAGTATTTGACCCAACGGATCACACGGAACCCTCAGAAGGGTTCCGCCTGTGTAACCCGAAGGTTCCGCCAGTCCACTGCAGAAAATTAGCATTGTTTTTCAAAATTTCACAATTCATAAAACATCCAATCCTTTCCTTTAGTGAGAAACTATCTTCCTAATACTTCATCAAACACATTAAAACCATTCTCACCCATTAAAACCATTTGGAAATCACTTCCCGCCAAAATTCAAATTCAAAAACAAACTAACCCAAGGAACCCTCACAAAGGATCCTTCAAACCCTTGCAACACTTCAAAACCAAAACATCCACCATAAACTCATAGCATTGAGTGCTTATGATGATCTTTCACTCAACCCAATTCTATTGGATTGACTTCCAATGATTTGACAAGCTCTTGGTAAACTTCCAAATCATTACAAACCTCCATTTTTGTATGGTTAAACATCAAATCCAAACACTCATTTCATGACATGTTTTTCTTATAAATGAGATTACCTTTGACCAAACCAAAACTCACAACAAAACCATTACTTCACTCAATCTCAAAACCCATCATAACCCAAAGAGTTGAGATGACTAAATCCAACACCTCATCCGAATCATCAAGAAAACACACTAAGATTAGTGTAAAATCTTGTTGCTTAAACAAAACCACCAAATCAAACTCATCATCATCAAGTGACTCATCATTTGATATATCGGCACCCATCCAAGATTATTTCAACCTCACCACACCAACACCTTGCAACACCAACATAACCACCCTTCAAGATTTGCTAAATCTTGATACTCTACCATTTTCTCCCGAACATGGGAATGCAAACATACACACCTCACAACCAAGTTATTCAACATCACCTTTTCAACAAACTCAACCTTCATCACCTCAATCACCAAGGGAACTTTTTCAAACACCACCAACATCACCACTACCCCATTTAGAAAACCTTTCACCAAAATCATCAAACCCTCCTTCATTGTCACTTTTTGACACACTCACCCAAGATGAAACACCTCATCTACCTAGATTTCAACCAAATAAGTCTTTGGAAGATGGACCTCATCACCCCTCCTTGATAGAAGGTTTAGCTTATCGCTATGCTAGACCATCAATCTTTCCACAAGATCAAGGTCATTCATACCCACAATCATTTGTATTTCATCCCGTTTACAAATTCATTCATGATCCTCTTGAAGGAGAACCAAGCTTCCGTCATTACACACAACAACAACAACCATCACAAGAGTCTTCCCTAAACTTTGATTCAACAAGTATAGGAAACCAAAACACCTCTCTACCATCCACCCTTGCTCCATCGAGCACAAGTACTCCACCACCAACAAATGAATTCTCATTTCCACCACCTCGACATAATTGCGGTCATTGTGAAAAAACGGCTCACATTACCGAAAGATGTCGAACGGAAATCTGGGAGCTAACCTATGAAATGAGGTTTATCTTAAACCACATCTTGGACCGTCTATAAACCTTGTGTCAACCACCTCAAGTCTAGTGTCTCCAAATAGGACTCCATCCAATGAACCACCAAAACCACAAACCAACAAACGAAGAGAATTTCTCTTCCACCAAAATAAAACCCGCTACATCCTCCAACACACGTTTTCCTCCTCCAAACAAACCTTACCCTTGTTTTTGGAAAATGTTTCTCATTAAGGAAAGTGATGGTCTCCTTTTGAAAGATGTAGGATTGTATCTTCTTTGTTTATTTTTTCTTGTGTCGTTTAGAAATAGAATGTTTATTTTGTCATTTCGAAAGTCAAATTTTACGTGAAATGAAATTCATTCTACTATGAGATATGCTTTGTTTGTTGACCATTAAAGTATTGTGATTGCACTTTACTGTGTTTGGTTACATGTATATCTTGTATTTTCGACACTAACCTTGTTTTGTAGGATAATCACTCATGTTTCCCTGATACTCCGAGTTAGGGGAGTAATAATCAAGGGGGAGTATGAGTGTTGCTTCACTATATGTTCTATACTTATCTTGTGCGGCAACTAACCTTTCTTTTGTAGGTTCCAAATCCATGACGTCCTCCTTGATACTCCGAGTTACGGGAGTAATGTTCAAGGGGGAGCATGAGAATGGCAACTAACCTTTTTCTTTGTAGGTTAAAAATCCATGGCTCCTAAACTTGGTACTCCATTTAGGGGAGTATTGTCCAAGGGGGAGCACGTGCATATGTTCCGCTACGCTACTCTTCTTTTTATTTCGACAAAAAGGGGGAGAAGTTTAACTTGTTTTCATTTCTAACTTTTTCCACTTCTTTTGATTATTTTCGTAAAACAAGTTTTAAACTTTATAAGACTTAACACTAAACGTAGTAGCTTACTTATAAATAAAGTTTACATTTTGTCATCAACAAAAAGGGGGAGATTGTTAATACAAATATTGCCTAAAAACGTTATTTATATTTTACAATCTTTGCTAAGTTTTGTTAATGAGAAAGTACAAACTTTAGCTTATAAGTAATTCACCACTTTAGTTTTAAGTCTTGTATAAACTAGGCTTCACATTTCTTTTTAAACAAAACATAGTTTTTATTTCTTTAAAAAGAAAGTGTCACATCACATTAATAGAAAGTTTATGTGTTTGACCATCTTTGGTTCTTACACATCTTTGGAAGTATTCCTCATTGAGTCAATGCATGATATAGATTGATGTGACCTTGTTTGTCTTGGAGAAATTTACTTTGTGTGCAAGTTTGGGTGTGTCAGTTCTGGCGGAACCCTGGGGATACACGGGCGGAACCCTTGTGAGGGTGCCGCCGTTTCCGCCAGAGCTGACACTTGTTTGTGTATAAATACCAAACAACTTGCAAGAAATTTCTCATCACTTTAGGACATATTATTCATATTTCCTCTCATCTAACTCAGTAACATTTGACTTGTGTGATTCTCTTATGTAGCTAAGAAGTTCACAAGTTCATCCGAGAAGTTACAAGTTTCAACTCATAAGTTGCAAGACTTGTTATCTTTGTTGTGTATAGACTCCGATAGTTTATACGTTATTTGTATCATGTGTAGAAGTGATCGGTTAGTATTTTAGGCCTCAAAATACATAGTGTGTAGGGAGTGGTTGTACCCTTGGTAAAGAACTCGACATCTAGCTTAGTGTCGGTAATATTGTGTAAGCGACGATGGGAGTGGTTGTACCCGTGTAAAGAACTCGACATCTAGCTTAGTGTCGGTAAAAGGAATTAGGCGACGATAGGTTGGTTCTACCTTGAACTAGAACTCGGTATTTAGCTTTGTACCGGAAAAACGTGTAAGCGACGATTGTAAAGGTTTCTCCACCGAGAAAGGAGTTTGTTGACTAGTGCTTTGAACTCTCGAGTTGGATACTCGGGGCGTGGACGTAGGGCAAGGAAAATAGAGTTCCTTGTAGCCGAACCACGATAAATACTCGTGTCATGGTTTGATCGTTTCTTTACTTATTCTCACTTGCTACTCATTATCATATCGTTGATAACATCTTTGCATATATCTTTGAATGTTTGATAAGTATATCTTAGATTAAATCTTTGATTATACGAAAGTTTTTAAAAGATAAGTAAACTAAAAAGCGGTAAACTATTCAACCCCCCTTCTAGTTTTCCACATTCTCAACTTATCTACACTTTTCAACCTTCGTTCTACTCTACCAGTGCTTTCGCATCCCACTCATCTTCCTCACACTTCAAGCGAAGAATCGCTAGGATAAATTGAGATAACCCTTCTTCATCAACATAGATAACCTCACTAGAACCTTATCACTAACCTCACAACCTTAAAGATTTTATCTTTTTAACCCTTAGGATATCTCCACATGATTCACATGCCTCATCATATGAATGTTCTATGAATATTCACTATGATTGAGAAGAGCTACGTGACTTCAAAGGTGAAGTCTATTGTATGCTATCCACCACTTGTCATGACGTTACTAAGCTCATCGCTTCCGTCAATGTTTGTTTTTCCTTTTCATTTTATTTTTATACATCTTGTCCGGATGGTCATAGATTAAGGGGGAGCGAAAACACACTCATATAGCCTTTCAACAAACACTCTTAAGAATGCACAAGTGTAGTTATTATTCCCTAGAAACTTCCCTTTACTTGCCAAGAACTAGGCTGCACAGAAAAATTCGTGACTTCCAGGTCACGGTACCGTTAAATAGGCCACGGTACCGTTAAATTTAATGGTACCATGCGGTATTTAGTGGTACCGTGCCCTTGTTTGACGAATTTTTACTGTTTCATTTAGATCCCTAAATCCATAACCTCAAACCTGCAATATTTTGCAAAATCACATACACCCTAAGATTCCTTCATTACATCATAGGAAACTACCACCAACCTTAATTCGAATCCCACAACTATTGCCTATTTAAGGCCTCACCATGGCAAGCTTATCTTGCAACCTTACATTAAAATCATTCACTATTACACTTAACCCTTATAACTAAACTTCACTCTTGATAGTGTTATTTAGTTTCAAAACCTTCAACCCTTATATCAATCCCACTCAAACCTTTTAGCTACACTTCAATCTTGATAGGGATAGTTAGTCGAAAAACCTTCAGCCCATCGATCATTACACTTAAACCTTACAACTATTCCTCACTTTGGATAAGTGTTAGTTAGTTCAACAACCTTCAATCCTCACAATTACACAAAACTATTCATGCACCAAATTATCTCTAATACGCAACTAGGATCATCCAAACTAGAAATCTAGAACTTAGTTACCTCAACCCTGTTAGAGATATCCACCGACAATCCTGTTAGGATCACATTCACATTTTCTTTTATCTCTTTAGAAATATATCATGCATCTCATTGTTAGTACAAACGATATATTAATCTAAACCATCTTTCTCCACCTTTCCTCAAAGGTCAAAACCAACACTTTCATATTGTTCTCATTTTCATTTATCTTGGCATATCTTCTATCGAGTTTACTTTATGGCATGACTTGTCATAATAGTAATCACTTAGAGTATGTCTTATCAACAAACCATCCTTAACACCAATCATCGTTCAAAAGGTTTGTTAGAACTTGCCTTCCCAATGACAACTTGGAAGAAGTCAATTTGTGTGTTAGTCAACGAACGGATCTCGTTCTTGTTAGTATGATTGATTGAACAATTACACCTTAGGTTGTTGGTCGGGTTGTGACACTCAAGTGTCTTTGAATTGCAATATGCATTCATCTTTTTTGTGTCGCTCAACTTTTTGGGCTTTCTTTTTGGTCTTTATCATTTAGGCACACTTTTAGGCTGTGTCACTCACATAGTTTAACCATTGCATGTCTTGCTATGTGTATTTTATCCCTAATATTTTGCTCCTACAATTATATATATTATGTTGCACGAAGCTAACCCTTGATGTAGGAAAAGCCTTTGTAAGTATTTGATCCATGGATCCGCTAGNCTGTGTCACTCACATAGTTTAACCATTGCATGTCTTGCTATGTGTATTTTATCCCTAATATTTTGCTCCTACAATTATATATATTATGTTGCACGAAGCTAACCCTTGATGTAGGAAAAGCCTTTGTAAGTATTTGATCCATGGATCCGCTAGATACTAAGGTGAATAAACAAGGGGATTTAATCACCATAGGGGAGCATTGAGCTAGGGGGAGCTCAAGAAAGTTTGATTACATAGCACGAAGTCTTTCTAATAGTGGTGATAGAAGACTTCACTAGGATGATGCAAGCTCGCCTTTGTGGGAAGATAGTAGTGTAATAAAGGGGAGTAGCGAGTGAATCCAAGAGAGGGCTCGAGGCAACTACCTTTTTGCTTCGACAAAAGGGGGAGAAGGGAAGTGTAAACAGGTAACTTCTATTACTATGTGTCACGGTTTACATATTTGTCATCATCAAAAAGGGGGAGATTGTTAGTGCAAATATTACGATATTTAAACTTAACGGTTTCTTCGGTTTTAATGATGACAAACATATAACTTGTAATGCATAACGTAAAATGCAAAAGTTACTTGTAAACACAAATCATCAATGCATACTTACATCAACACCTCTCGACTTCTCAAGTATGCTTCTTCAAAGTCGTAGATTTTCATCCCGACATAAATCACTCAAGGTATGGACAAACAAATCTACTACTTGACAAATGATCAAATGATTATATTTTTTTGTAAACTTCACAATTTTAATGTGACAAAACATTTTTCAAAAATACATTTTACAAACTATTTTTGAATTAAAAAGAAATGTTTTAATTAGAAAAATAAGTTTAAAATATTCCCCAACAGCTATATTTTACCCAAACCAGTTCCAAACTCCCCCAAATAAACTTTCACCACTAAAGACAAAAATGGGAGCGTTTTTGTCCTGGACGGTACCATGGTATTACTAAATTTAGTGGTACCATATGACAAATAGTGGTGCCGTCCCCCTGTAACCGTCAAATTTCTCTTTGTCTATAAATAGTGAACCATTTTACACTTCCCACTTGATTTTCCAGTCACTTTTCTTTGGTCTAATCCCTTCTTAGTTAGATCACTTTCTTTGATCATTTAGAGAGTCTTAGTTTGTTTTAGAGCGATCCAATCATCCATTCAAGTGATCACCTTCATTCCTCTTCTAGTCCAAGAGAAGAACAAAAAGTATCAATATGATACAAAGTGTTAGAGTTATTGAGTAGTGCACTTGCATTACTATTTGTAAGCTTGTTGTATCTTGAAATACATCAAGTAGTCATTACCTTTTGTTTAGTCTTGTGAGAGTGGATTATTGTGATCTTGGAGATCTCTTGTAGCTAGTGAGCTTGTGTTTTGATCAAGTGGATCAAGGGTAGATCGGGTAGATCGTGTACGTTGTGTTGACGGCGTGATTAGTAAGGATTGGGTAGATCGTGAGTAGATCGGATAGATCGAGGGTAGATAATGTTGATTGTGTGATTAGTAAGGATCGGGTAGATCGTGAGTAGATCGGGTAGATCGTGTGTTGATCATGTGGATCTTGTTGCTTGTGTGATTTGTGAGGATCGGGTAGATCGTGGTAGATTGGTACTAGCTAAGATTAGTACTCGACATTTAGCTTAGTGTCGGAAAATAATGTAAGCGACGTTGTATGGTTTTCTCCGCTGAGAATGGAGCTTGTTGAGAAGTAACTCTCGAGTTGGGTACTCGGGGAGTGGAGTAGGGCGAAGAGGAGCTTCGTGACCGAACCACTATAAATCCCCGTGTCCGGTTTGCGCTTTCTTTACTTATCTGTTTAAGTTTATTTTCGCATTTACCACTTTACATTTATATCTTGCGTAGCATTTTTACTTGTGTGGTTTGTTGCTTATATTGTGTTAGTTATGTTTTGTATTTTTACATGTTATTACTAATATGTCTAAGTTAGTTCTTGTAAAACTAGTGTTGATACTTTTCATATTTTGTCACACTTGATCGGGTGTTTGATACGAAAGATTTTTAGTTTTTAAATGGAAACGTATTCACCCCCCTCTACGGTTTCCACGCATGTAATGTTTTAGAAATCATGTTGAAAAAGTATTAAATATCTTAAGGTGGCGTATTTTAACACTAGAAACTTTGGAAGGATAATTGTGTAAAACAATTGTTTTCGTCACACATGATTAATCAACTTGTCTACATATCTAAGTGAGTTACTAAAACATTATAACATAAGCAAACAATCAAAAGCAAATAATCATTTAGCATATTACACATAACGATATTCGTAGTTGTTTAGCATGTTAGATACAACAACATATACTTGCTCCATTTTGTTTTTGAAAATAATTTTCCTCCCCAATTCAAGAATTAATTAATATCAAGTCAATGAAACCATTTTTCAAAGATTCATTTACTTAAGATGTCCGACTTGAGACCTTTAGCAAAAAGCTAGTTTTATGTTAAAACGTAACATACGGTTTTGACTAGTATGAAGTATTTTGCATTAATGACTTAATTAAGTTTGGAATCAATCCTTTTAATTATTTTTAAGTGAAAGTACATTCAATTACCTTTAAAATGGCGGGTGACACGACTCTTACGGACTTACGGTTTATTTTAATTAATTATCAAAGTTTGACACTATTCTGGTGGAGGTCCCTTAAATACCCGATGGTCCCTTAGTGATAAAGGACCGCCCAGAGATAAAGGACTGCCACCAGTAAGTAAAAACACATTTTTCGTGTAAAAATTCATTTCCTTCAAGCAAGTATGCGAAGTGCATTTAACCAACAAAATTAATACGAATTAAACAACAAAGCACACGTTTAGCAACTAAACACTTTTCATATTTAATCCCTCTTAATGAGAAATTTGATACGTGGACCGTACTCTATTTTAAAAACCATTTGTTTTGAAAACTAGAGCGACGAGGCTCTGATACCAATTGTAGAAATGTAGAGGGGGGGGAGGTGAATATGTTCCTCTTTAAAAGTTAAAATGTTTCGTATCAAATTCCCGATCAAGTGTGACTAAATATGAATAGTGGTTAAGTTACTCACAACAAACATATAAGTCATACAATCACATAAACATAAACATAAACATAAAATGGGCTTTAAACGTCTTTAGCCAATTCAGATTATACTGTGGACGGTCCCAGAAATACACCGACGGCCCCTTAAATGTTTGGTGACCGTCCCTATATAAAGGACCGCCACTAGTAGGCATATCTATTATGTCTGATTAAGTTTTCTTATGTTTTGTGTTTCTAAGTTAGCTAGTTGATATCACAAGCATGTACACACCAAGCCACACAAACATAAATGTAATGCAAGTATGGAAAGTAAAGAGTAAGGAAGATGATGAGGCGAAAAGTGTTACGCTTTTAGGGGGTCATTTAATCCCTAAATCATTATTTTATGATCAAATATTGCCTTAAATCATTCCTTTTGTCATTTTAGGTACTTTCAGGAGGAATTCTAAAAAACATTGCATTTTGGACGTTTTTGGAGCATAAAAGTGAAGAAAACGACAAAGTCTCAAATCAAGCTGGAATTCCTACCTGACGGCGGCAGGCTTTGGATGCTGACGCCGTCACCTTAAGATGAAGGAGTGGATTCGGACTCTACTAGACGACCAAGGAATGACTCAACACTTTTACACCTGACGGCGTCAGGTGTTAAGAAATGTAGGTCGTCAGGTGTTAAGCTAAAGAGAGACGGCCCAGAAGGTTTAAAGAGTGACGGCGTCAGAAGTAGATCTAGGTGATCCGAGAACCCTAGACACGGCGAGTTGACGGCGTCAGGACCTATTACTTGACGCCGTCAGAGTGTAAAATCTATATATACTTTTCCAATTTTCATTCATTAAGTGTGTAACTTTTGGGAGAACTTTAGGGATAAACCCTAGCTCGAATTCTCAGCCTTTTTCAAGGGTTTTTCACCCTTGTTTCGTCTATGATTAATTAAAGATAAGTCTTCCTTCATATCATTCAATATGTCTATGTGTTGCACGATTATATCTTATGCTTATCTTTTAATTAACATGTTAGGCTAGGTTTCTCTTGTGTTTTCTTAGATCTAATGAAACCTAGCTGTAACACCCCCAAAAATTTGTTTAACAACGGAAGACCTAATCTGGGTGTTACGTAGAGGATCACAGTCATAATTATAGAAAACGACTCAAAGAGACGTTTTTGAGTTCATTTTATTGAATTCAAATGCAAGGATGTCCAATGTTTATTACATCACATTATTAGTTGAAAATGACTGTTTGTTAATATTACACCACCGACACAAGGTCAAATGCCCACTTCATGCCTCCTGAGCTTGCTTCAATTACCTGAGATACATGCTAAAAAGTCAACAAAATTGTTGAGTGAATCTATAGCGTTTGTAATTAAGATCAGATGAACACATTCCAAGTATTTCACAGGTGTATAGTAGTTAGATCCGTATGCTTATTGCCATAAGTATCATGAACACAACGTTAACAAGTATGTGAGCCGCGTAATGGCATCAACACAGTATAAGTTGCCCTTGGGTGAGGAGTTTGCCAGTTCTCCTAGTGTATCAAATAATAGTGCATTTATCTACCAGGTGTGGGCTAGAACAAATGGGTCTGTCAAGCACCAATAGATCTATTCACAGTTATTCGCGTTCACTCGCAAGTGACTAAGGTTCATGATAGAAGGGACTTTCAAGTTGGCGTGTGTCTTATGCAATAGTTGTGTAGCATACAATAGTGAAAATAGTTGATCAAAATACTTGTGTTCACGTAGTGTAGCATGTATCCCACCCACATAGTTTGTAAAACATGTAAAAAGTGTGGGACTATAGACTCACCTCAGATGAGTGGTGTATGTAGGCAAATAAGTAGGTCAAGTGCAACCGGTGAATGGCTCCAACACGCAACCTGGATAATATGAGAAACCTTAGTTTCCTGTAGTGGTGTGGTTTGTATTTGTGTAATGCCTTAAGTACAAAAACAATATTATACATATTATTGTCTTGTCTTTATGTGTGATGATGATAAGTCGTGCCAGACTTATAGAGTTGTACACTCTAGCAGAGTGTAGGGTTTTCAGTCCTTGATCTTGGTGAAAGTGATATATTAATTTGATTAGTGAAAGGTGATCTTTTGTTATCTAGTTAGTTCTCAAATATTTACTTTTTGTAATTAATGTTATTAAAATAATCATTTTTACTTAAGTTTGTTAAATTACAAGTTTAGCCCTTATACTTTATAAAGTTGACATTTTTAACCCAAGTATTTATAAAAATGACATTTAAGTACCTCAAGTTCATAATTATCTCATTTGTAACTTTACTTTGTCAAATTAACAGTTTTGACACCATTGTTACCATATTTACAATTTTAGTCCTTGTACTTTCATAGTTGACACTTCTAGTCCTTATGAAATGTACATTTACATTTTTAGTACTTATAATATCAAATTAGTCAATAAAAGAAAAAAATATTCTAAACATACTGTTTTAACACCAAATTTACAAAAATTACAGTTTTGGTCCTTGTATTTATAAACTTTGCAAGTTTAGTCCTTTATATATAAAATGTTCATTTTAGGTCCTTATAGTTCCAAATTTATACAAATGACTCAAAATAACTTATATTTACTGTTCGTAACCTTAGTTTGCAAAATTTATAGTTTTAACCCTTAGTTTGCAAAGTTGGCAGTTTTAGTCCCTTAACTTTGTATCTTTTGCATTTTTAGTCCAAAACAACAATTTAGCTTATGACCTTATTCCAAATGGTTTTTCAAGTTCCCAGAAGCTTAGAAAAAGTGGTGTCAGCTTATCAGATGGCTTATTTGAGCTTATAGCTTATTTCGAATTTAGTTTAAGTGTTATTGGGCTTTACGTGATCTGTTATGGTCCATTGGGTGTTTCATGGGTCCAGTGGGCTTCCAACTGGTCCTGGTGACTCTTGGGCTCATATTTGGCTTTGCCAAAATGAGTGTGAGTGATGTTGGGACGTGAAACAGGCCACAACCTCTTATGAGTTTGATGGGCTTTAGCCCATTAAGGGTTGTGTTTATGTTTCTGTGAACGAGTAGTGTAGCCACGAAATGAGCTTGTGAGACAGCTTTAAGAAGCTTGTGAGAGTGTGAGATTTGTGTGACTCGTTTGCTTAGGTTCCAAAGAATTAGTAGATACAAAAATACGTATAGGTTGTACGTATGAATAGTAAATAACGAGGCCAAATGAAAGTGAGGAAATCACTTGAAAACACTTAGAAATATTTCACTGTCTTTCATTATAGGTCAAGTGAGATTGTAAACGTGTGATATTTGATATCTTAGAGTGTAGTTAAACTTGAAATGAGTTCATATACTTATTCTTAGTTGTATAGAGATGCGAGGGAATGATTTTGTGAGACATGAGATTAACGAGACATGTTTCAAAATGGATGAAAGTGTTGATGATATATTCGAATAGAAAACATGAAAATAATCCAGAAATAGACTAAGTGTTTAGAAAACGCTTACTACACCTTCAAAGGTGGGAGGTTTTATGGACTGTGTGATCGAAGTGAGAGCTTGTGAGCTTGTGGCTTGATTCCTAACACACCAAAGTCTTGAGAGGAGCTGGGGGTGAGCTTGTGAGAGCTTGTGAACAGCTTGATCCTTCGTGCCTTCTTCTCGGTATAAAGCAGTGAACAAGAGAGAGTTTGTGAATGAGTATTGAGTTCTACGTGATGTTTTCCTTGCATGAGAGTGTTTAACATGAGGATAGCGACTAGTTGAGGGACAAAGGGAATATGAGCAGTAGGATAACGAGTAGGGTAGGGTATAGGATAGCTTGATTGGTGCAAGTAGTCTATCCATGTGGTATGAAACTTATGTGTTTCGGTTTTGATGAGATGACGAAGCAAAGCCTTCTAGAAAGGTGATTTTATTTCGAGTCTTATGTACCATTGATAAGATCGTTGTAGCTCTTAGACGAGGTCTAATATTATATCTAGGAACGCATAATTAATGAAGGTGGAATATTCAAACATAGAATCAATCATTATTATGAACAAGGTTTTTCATTGATAATCATAATCTTCTCTAACAATTAACAAACTAATTAACATGTTCTACCTTGATCAAGTAGAACACGTTATCTAAACTAAAACACTAAACCCTAGGCGTCCATTGTAGGAACTCGATGCCTAGACACACACACACACCTTTTTAGTCGACTACATTATGGAAGACTTAAATATGAAATCCTACACCCTTGATCTCTTTATATATAGAGATATTAGGGTTTACAAAATACTACGAAGGACTAAAACATAAATCTTCTTTTGCAAGCAAGTCCTTCTCCATCTTCTGTATAATTCCTTCTTGTCATATTAAGCCCTTCATGTTTCATTCTTCTTGTTTTGTATCATCAAATCAATAATAGACCCAACAATCTTCCCCTATTTGATGATGACAAAACAAACACCTTCTTGTACGAACTTCCCTAGGCGAAGTAGAAAAGTTAAGATAATAAAATCTCACCATGAATAAAACAATCTTGTCTTCCCCTTGATTCATGCAATGCCACTCCAACATCTCTTCAACATCTCTTCCCCTTTTTGTTATCAACAAATAGGGAACATATGCAAATAATGATCTTGACCACCACGAACCAATATCATACTTCCAATCCAAGCCTTCCAATGTTTCAAATTTCCCTCCATGAAGAACACCAAAATGCTTACTAAAGATGAATCCAAAATAGTAGAAAACTCCAACTAGCAGTAGTAATAATGATCAACAGTAGTAAAAATCAAATACTTCCCCTTGAGTGGTGCATGAACATCAAATGATTAAACACATCATTAGATACTTCCCCTGAAATCAATGTGTTAATCATCTTCATGATTCTGCAATTCTATAAGCTCCTTGTAATGATCACTGATGAAGAAAACCAAATATAACGAACTTGATGAAGAAGTAGAACAACCCAAACTTGTGTCTTATGTCTTGTACTAACCACGTGACTCCAAACTCATACCAGAGCACAAATATTATAAGTAGACCGCAACCTCTTGACAAAATCCTCAACTAATATGAGACACTGAGCACTACAATGTAACTCCTTTAAGTGATAGCCAATGTGTGCATAGAGCATCATAAGAAAAATCACACTCTTTGGCTAGATTTATCAAGTCTTTGTCACTTCTTTAACGCACAAACAAGTTATCTTCAAAGTGTCTCAAACTTTGAGATATGATAAGAACACTCATCTAAGAAACTCCACTTCACCTTCAAATAAGTCATAAACAATCTTCTTTGTAATCAATTAATCCATAAGAACCAAATACGAGCCTTTTAAAACTTTTAAGAACATAAACTTCTTCCTGTGTGTGTGAAACAAGTAACCTTCTGTGTGTGTAATCCAAAACCAATCAAACTCATATGTACTTCCCCTTACTTCTCGTAAACCATGCATATATATTGAACCATAAAACGCTCAACTTGTCTCCATAAAGTATTTTGTAGCAGTACTTTGAAGCATTATTTTGCAAGAACAGTACTTTAGTATAAGGAGCAGTACTTTCATATAATGGACCAGTACTTTCAATCACAAGAGCAGTACTTTCAATAAGACGCAACAGTACTTTAAAAACAATGAACAGTACTTTGAAGTAATACGAGCAGTACCTTTGAATAACCAATAAATCCACTCTTGCTAAGACATACCCACGTCCAAATCACAAATCGAGCATCAGCAGTATTCGAGCAAAACAGTACTTTAACAGAATTGGACAGCAGTACTTTGAAAATAATGCAAGCAGTACTTCGAAAAATACTCGAGTAGTACTTTTAATTTAGAAGAGCAGTACTGTCAAGAATAATGGAGCAATACGTTGAAAGAACATGAGTACCTTGAACATAACTTAGCGTAGCAGCAATTGTATCATACTCTTCCATTGTTCCTACTCTTTAAATATCATCTCAAAATCATGAATCGATTACACGTGCACTTTGCAATTTGCTTACCCAAAGTCTTTCACACCATGATCAATTTGATTCTACATGTCAAACGCATTCAATATTCATAATAAAGAAAACTCTTCACCGACCCACGATTCGAATGTAACCAATCACCAATCAATATTCGCAAAAGACGACAGAACTTTGTTATCAATTCTTCAAAAGCCCAATACATATCCCTCAATATTAAATCCTCAATACTGAATTTTTGTCCCATGCGTCAATATTAAATTGTTATCCCATTAATTCAGTACAAGGTTTAATAAGATAATTCATCAATCAATGCTCCAATTGACCAAAAAAAAAAATCTCAATACGAGGTTAAATACAATATGAGGTTATTAATTGATCCATTAAATATTCCTCATCCACTTTTTGTTGAACCGATTGAGAACAGAAGCATTAAATATTGAGAAATTAATTTGTACGAGTAAGAATTAATGCCATAAAACAATGAATTGAATGATATAGTCAGTGATACATTAAATATATCGTTAAATGCAGTACGCGAATATGCAAAATATTCGATAACCTTAAAATCCGATAATAACCAATCAACAATACCTTTTCCGAATCTGCTCTTCGACAACAGTAAACCTTGTTAATCCCAGATATCACGAGCAACCTATCTCTGATACCAATTGATAAGATCGTTGTAGCTCTTAGACGAGGTCTAATATTATATCTAGGAACACATAATTAATGAAGGTGGAATATTCAAACATAGAATCAATCATTATTATGAACAAGGTTTTTCATTGATGTAGAATACTAGATAACATCACAAACAAGCTCATACATGTGGTTATGGTTCGTTATTCATAAGAAAGAAAAGAAAGAAATGTAGAGAGAGAAAGTTAGAGAGAGAAAGAGATGAAGCCTTAGAGAGAAAACCAAAAAAAAAGAAAATAAGATTATGAGAAGGCTTACCCTCTCCAAGGATGGAGAGGGTATTTATATGTACATGGGTTTTGCCACTTGGGCGTGCCACTTGGGCTGCGGATCAGGTATACAGTGGGTAAAGACCCGTCCTTCTTCCACGAACTAATCTTCTTCTAAACTACGTTTAACTAACTATTGTAACTACCACGAGCTAACAATGCTTAATCATATCTGGGGTGACCGAATCTTTCTTATACAAAAAGTGTATTCCTAACAATCTCCCCCTAAGGGAGGTCACCCCTGGAAAAATTCTTGAATTCTTGCATTGAGATCTTTGTAGATTCTTTGGTAGCTCGTAGTTGTTGATTCTTCATTGATAAACGACTCAAGATGACTTCCTTGATGTATATGATGATCTTTTGACTTTGCTCTTCGTTCTTCATCCATATAATTAGCTTCAAGTCATCTTTGAGTGTATGTGTCTCTTTGTGATGTTGTGATTGTCTTTGTGATGTCATGCTTACACTTTTCTGGATCATGATCTTCTGCATCAGAGTTGTGGAAGCATAGTCGAAGCCCATTCCTTGATCATGATATCTTGAGTTATGATGTTGAAGTGTAAGCATGAGATGATGAATCTGCATCTTTTCAGCAATCGGCATCAATCGTCAACTTCTTTGTCTTTGGTGTGATTACGCCTTTCCAACATGCCCATACATCTTTGTTGAGTAGATCTTCCCGGTTGAACAGTTCTGACGTCTCCTTTTAGATGTTGGTATGAGCATGTGGAACTAGAGTGATGGTGGTGAACATGGTAAGTTTGGTATGTTGAGCTGCATAAAACTTGGTTAGTAATAAACATACCGGCACTTACAAGTTCGGACTTCGAGATCGTCAACAGCATAGTGTGAAGACTTTCTCTAATCCTTACCAAGGCCGTTCCTAATCGGATGCCCCCGAAAGAGCTTTCACAGACATACCGAAGTACACCAACGATTAGGTGAGTCGCTGGAGATCACCCCACGACTGTAGACCTTTTGGAACACCACCGTACACACTAAGCGTAATCCACATGAGATTACCGAAGTGACCTGCTGTCAGGGCTGTTTGATGTTGACCCTGGCAGGAGTTTGCACTCAATCATTGGGAAATACATGTGTATATTCCCGCATAAGTGTTCTTGGCAGATTGCTAAGATCTGCGTAGGACTTAAAATATTACAACTGGTGTCCTTAATGTTGAACAACCAGTGTAGAATTATTAAGTGTTCCTATGAGATCTTTTGATGCATCTCTTGGCTCTAGGCTCGATAAGTGCAATTGGGTTATCCTATGCGGAGACTAGGGAGGGGTCTCCTGTTTCAATATCAACTAGCTCTAAGAGACCAGTCGATAGATTACACCGGTTCCCCGTGAGAATGAAACAAGCTCTTTTAAGAGAACTTGAGTGGCTGGAAGGTTTAGTGTTGTGCGTCACTGGGTCCATGACGTCTTTTCTTTAATACCGATGTTACCTTGGTAACAATCAGTAGCATATGAATTGAACCCGGTGTCTGCCCTAAGGTTGAATAATAGGAGGGTTATTTCTTTTCACCCTTTATCATTTCATTTCTTTTTAATTCTTCAACCCCTTCAGTGCTTACCGAGACTTCATTACTCGAACCTTGTTGGGTTTGTTACAGTCCTAGCTCAGNTCTTTAATACCGATGTTACCTTGGTAACAATCAGTAGCATATGAATTGAACCCGGTGTCTGCCCTAAGGTTGAATAATAGGAGGGTTATTTCTTTTCACCCTTTATCATTTCATTTCTTTTTAATTCTTCAACCCCTTCAGTGCTTACCGAGACTTCATTACTCGAACCTTGTTGGGTTTGTTACAGTCCTAGCTCAGTCTCAGTCGGCACTTTTCCCTTTCTCACTTTTCTCCTTTTTTCAATCATTCCTAAGGACTTCTAATCTATCTATTGGATTGTCCCTGGGAAGATCCCTCTGGTTTTGGTGGATCATGGGAACATATACCTAACCTTACCATCCATATAACTCCATACATTAAATTAAAGTGGTCGGTCTTTTGGTATCTTTCCACAATCGCCATATAACCAAATCATTGAAAATTCTCTCAAAGTGTTTATGATAAAGAAACACATTTTGTTAACACTTTGAGAGTTTTATCATTTTTCAATTGCTCCCCCTTAACATGTACCCATAGGAGGTAGAAAGAAATTAGCACATGTCGGGGTGAGTTGCACTTTTTGAATTGATCTACTCTTAATAGACATATACCCTAGGGACACGTTTACGTTGCTTAGTTAAAGGGATCCATTATCAGCTTTTAGGTGATAACTAGCCCTAATAACTAACTTGATGTTGTTAACATTCCTTGAAAAGGAAGTTAGACCCGTCAAAGTATACATCTAAGAAGAGTTTCTCGAAACGGTACTTTTCTACTTGGATAAATCCTTTCGAATTCTGACGTTTGTGTTTCGTCAATTCATGAGTCAATTCTGAGTCATAAACCATTCACGGTTTCTACTTGATTTTGTAAAATCACGCGAAAGACTCTTAGCCACTTGCTCCCCCTCAATATGTGCACATTGATTGAATCAATATTTGAAAGTATTTAAAACTTTGGCACATACGGGTGAGCTTTCATTCGAGATCGTTTATTCATCATTTACAAACACTAGTAGAAAACAAAACAAACCATACACCACAAGTCCTACAATCCCTAGGATGTAACCATGGCTCTTGATACCAATTGTATAACACTAGATAACATCACAAACACGCTCATACATGTGGTTATGGTTCGTTACTCATAAGAAAGAAAAGAAAGAAATGTAGAGAGAGAAAGTTAGAGAGAGAAAGAGATGAAGCCTTAGAGAGAAAACCAAAAAAAAAGAAAATGAGATTATGAGAAGGCTTACCCTCTCCAAGGATGGAGAGGGTATATATATGTACATGGGTTTTGCCACTTGGGCGTGCCACTTGGGCTGCGGATCAGGTATACAGTGGGTAAAGACCCGTCCTTCTTCCGCGAACTAATCTACTTCTAAACTACGTTTAACTAACTATTGTAACTACTACGAGCTAAACAATGCTTAATCATATCTGGGGTGACCGAATCTTTCTTATACAAAAAGCGTATTCCTAACAATCTCCCCCTAAGGGAGGTCACCCCTGGAAAAATTCTTGAATTCTTGCATTGAGATCTTTGTAGATTCTTTTGTAGCTCGTAGTTGTTGATTCTTCATTGATAAACGACTCAAGATGACTTCCTTGATGTATATGATGATCTTTTGACTTTGCTCTTCGTTCTTCATCCATATAATTAGCTTCAAGTCATCTTTGAGTGTATGTGTCTCTTTGTGATGTTGTGATTGTCTTTGTGATGTCATGCTTACACTTTTCTGGATCATGATCTTCTGCATCAGAGTTGTGGAAGCATAGTCGAAGCCCATTCCTTGATCATGATATCTTGAGTTATGATGTTGAAGTGTAAGCATGAGATGATGAATCTGCATCTTTTCAGCAATCGGCATCAATCGTCAACTTCTTTGTCTTTGGTGTGATTACGCCTTTCCAACATGCCCATACATCTTTGTTGAGTAGATCTTCCCGGTTGAACAGTTCTGACGTCTCCTTTTAGATGTTGGTATGAGCATGTGGAACTAGAGTGATGATGGTGATCATGATAAGTTTGGTATGTTGATCTGCATAAAACTAGTTAGTAATAAACATACCGGCACTTACAAGTTCGGACTTCGAGATCGTCAACAGCATAGTTTGAAGACTTTCTCTAATCCTTACCAAGGCCGTTCCTAATCGGATGCCCCCGAAAGAGCTTTCACTGACATACTGAAGTACACCAACGATTAGGTAAGTCGCTGGAGATCAGCCTACGACTGTAGACCTTTTGGAACACCACCGTACACACTAAGCGTAATCCACATGAGATTACCGAAGTGACCTGCTGTCAGGGCTGTTTGATGTTGACCCTGGCAGGAATTTCCACTCAATCATTGGGAAATACATGAGTATATTCCCTCATAAGTGTTCTTGGCATATTGCTAAGATCTGCGTAGGACTCAAAATATTACAACTGGTGTCCTTAATGTTGAACCGCCAGTGTATGAGTATCAAGTGTTCCTATGAGATCTTTTGATGCATCTCTTGGCTCTAGACTCGATAAGTGCACATTTGGTTATCCTATTCGGAGACTAGGGAGGGGTCTCCTGTTTCAATATCAACTAGCTCTAAGAGACAAGTCAATAGTTTACATCAGTTCCCCGTGAGAATGAAACAAGCTCTTTT